>RJWM01043801.1:0-13611 GCA_004363535.1 Dasyprocta punctata | reverse complement strand
GGACTGCCCTCTGGGGTCCTGATATCAGGGCCTTGGAGGAGGACGAGTAGGACCCCTCGCGGGACTCCTGCCCGGCCCACGCGGCACTGGCGCGCGGGCTTGGAATCGGGCACAAACACTAAAACCACCCCCCCACCCCCGGTAAGCAACCTGCTGTTTTGGAGGTCTGGCTGGATTAATAGCAACCAAGGAACATCAACCAACTTTTGTTTTGTAGATTTGGCCAGGCCTCTGGGCAGCAACCCAAGCATCTCTTTATAGCAGGCAATGTAGCAAGTATGGGGGATTCTCTTCTGTCTTGTCTTTTATTATTAATAAAATATTAAAAAAAAAAGAAAGAAAGAAAATCCAGGGAGAACAGCTTTTACAGTGCTCAGGTTCAGTGAGGATGGACAGTCATGTGGAAATGCCACTGGGCCAGGTTGGTGGCACATAACTGTTATCCTAGTACTCAGGAGTCTGAGGCAGGAGAATCACTGTAAGTTTGAGGCTGCCTGGACTGCACAGTGAGTTCAAGGCCAGCCTGAGCTATATAATGAGATCCTGTCTCAAAACAAAAACTACATAGTGAGAGCCAGGCATAGTGGCATATCCCTGTAATTGCTGCACGTGGAGGCTGAGGCAGGAGGATCACTGTGAGTTCAAGGCAGCCTGAACTACATAGTGAGACCCTGTTTTAAAAAGACAAAAAAAAAAGTATAAAATTATGTATAAAAACAAACAAGCAAACAACCAAAAGAAGAAGCCGGGCATGGTGGCGCACGCCTTTAATCCCAGCACTCAGGAGGCTGAGGTAGGTGGAGCATTGTGAGTTCGAGGCCGGCTTGGGCTACAATGCAAGTGCAAGGCCGGCCTGAGCTACACAGTGCGACCCTGCCTCAAAAAAACAGGGCCAGGAGTTTGGCTCAGCAGCTTACGCGCCTGTCAGGCAGGTGCGAGGTTGTGAGCTCAATCCCTGGTGCCGCAAAAAAAAAAGAAGAAAAAAATGAAATGCAACTGACCAGTAGGGTGTTATCTAATGCTAATAGATGGGGTGGGATGAGGGTCCTTCTTCGTCTCTAGCATTTCTTCCCTTGTGTATGGTGTAGGATTCCTCTAAAATAAAGGTCTTCAAGGAAAAAGAAAGAATGACTTTCTAAATTCTGTGACTTGCTTTTGGGGCAGGGACTTTGCCTTCTATGTCTTGCTTTAAGAATTCTGGTTTCTGTGACTCACTTTGGGTGGGGTGGGGGGCAGGGATGAGGATGTGAGAGAAGGCCAGGGAGACTTTGTTTCCTTTATTATAATATATGTGTGTGTGTGTGTGTGTGTGTGTGTATATATATATATATATATATATATTTTTTTTTTTTTTTTAGACAAGGTTTCACTATGCAGTTCAGGCTGGCCTTGAACTCACCACAATTCTCATCAGCCTCCAGACTGCTGAGATTACAGACGTGTGCCATGCCTGGCAAATTTTGGTTTTTTGGAGAACTATGAGGTCTCCCTAGTAATTCAGGCTGGACTTGAACTCACTCTGTAGCCCAGGATGACCTCAAACTTGTATTGATCCTCCGACCTCAGCCTCCACACCTGAGACCTTGTTTCTGAGATCCTCCTAGTCTTCAGCTCAAAGTACAAATAACAAGTGCCATACCTCTGGGTTTCGTGCTCTGATCCCTGATAAACCATTGTAGATTTCACACTGTATGTGCTTTAGCCCCCACTTGTTCCTGTGCCCTTTCACATTGCCACCTGCCATGTGACTCCCCCAACAGGGCCTCAGCAGAGCTGAGCTGGTGCCAGTGTCATGCCCTTGAACCTCCAAAATCGTGAGCTAAGCCGGGCGTGGTGTCGCATGCCTTTAATCCCAGCACTCAGGAGGCTGAGGTAGGAGAAGCGTGAGTTCGAAGCCGGCTTGGGCTACAACGCAAGCGCAAGGCCGGCCTGAGCTACATACTGCGACCCTGCCTCAAAAAACTAGGGCCAGGAGTTTGGCTCAGTGGCTTAAGCGCCTGCCCTGGCAGGTGCGAGGTTGTGAGTTCGATCCCTGGTGCCGCAAAAAAATAAATAATAGCTAAATGAACTTCTTTTTCTGCTTCAGGTATTTATCACTGGAATGAAAAGTGATTGCCACGAAATCTAAAATATTGGTTCTCTCCGGGCCCCTGATTTCAGGGAATTTAATCAAAGCCTGAGTAAAATTGCCAAGTGTCTCAGAAAAATCCCTTGAGTGTGAAATGAATCCCGCTCTTAGCTGAGTGCATAAGGATCCTAGGCAGGGTCAGCACTAATGCATCTGGGCTTCCCCCCATGCCGTTCTAGAGCTTCTGCTAGCTGGCAGCCCACTTCAGCCCAGTCAGACCCTCAGCTCCCAGGCTCGCCCTCGCTTTTGGCCTAACAGAGTGTGTTTCCCAGCAGCATTTCAAAGACAGGCTGGTGCTGGGAGGGCTGCCGAGCTCTGAATGGGTTCAAGCCCAGGCGCTCAGATTGTCTAGCCAGAAGGACAACCAGTCTACCCCCAGCTCAAGTGCAGTGAGACCCTGGCCACACTTGTGCTTGCTTGCTGCCTGGGTCACCACCAATGGTAGACTCTCCTGAGCAGATGGGCCTCATAGGTCATCACAGGGACCTCTGCCTCCCCATATTTTTTTCTGCCATGGGATATGAGAATGTGGCCCAACCAGGATAAGGGTGCCACTATTTAGATAGGTCAGTAAGCCTGCAGGCAGAGGCTGCAGCTTCTGCTTGACATCCCACACCTATCCTATCTGTCATCACCTGGAGTAATGCTCCATTTTTGGTTTTTGCTTTGGTACTGGGGATTGAACTCACAATGTTGTGCTTGCCAGGCAGGCACTTTGCTGTTGAGCTATATCACAGCCCCATGTAATGTGCCTTTGGCTGGGCATGGTCTTTCCTAAAGAAGTCTGTAGATGGGACACTGATCCTGAATCTAAGAACAGGCTTCTGGAGCCACAGAAAGAGGCAGCCTGTGCTTCTGGCAACCGGCTGTAGGGTCGAAGAGCCTTAGTCCACAGCACCAGGACTTCAGCAACTCCCATGACATCTGAATTGGGTTTCTCTGGACTGCTGCTGAGCCACAGCAGGAACTACTCATGACTTGGGAGCCACTGCCAGCTGAAAAGGGAGCCTGCCGAGGTGAACTGTTTCAGACTGTAAGTTATCCAGTGGCAGTACTGGGGATTGAACCAAAGAAGCACTGAGCTACATCCTCAGTACGCCCCCTCCACCCCCCACCCCTCCACACCTGCTTTGAGATAAGGCTTCACAAAGTTCCTGGACTGCTCTGGAACTTATCATTTTCCCTCAGCCTCCTGAGTGGCTGGGGTTACACAAATGTAGCACTGTGCCTGGCAAGGGTGCTGCTCTTAATCATTTTGGGGTCCTGGTACTCCTAAGAAACTGATCAAAGTGCCGGTCCCCCACCCCCTGCAAAAATGCTATTCAGAGTTTAACTGAATGCAGGGATTCCACTTAGACCCAGCCCTCAGAGGAGCTCACTACATCCAGTGTCACTATTCTCTAGCTCAGTGGGCCTCAGACTGGGAAGTGTACACAAGCCTCCTCCAGATCGTGGGCCCTGCCCCAAGGACACCTAACTCTGGGGCCTAGGATGAGCCTCTGTGTGCAATCTCTGGCCAGTTCCCTATAGCTGCTGGTGCTGCTAGGCTGCACTGCTTGAGCCCACCCAGATTCCAGCCGCAGCCCTGCTCAGCTTCCTCCTCCTCCCATCGCTCTGTCTGCACCTCTTGAATCTGCTCAGACTCAGCCTCCTACAGGTGTTCCAGGTCCCCAAACGCCCACCCTTAGCGTTTTCATCAGTTGGGAAGTGGGGTGGGGGTGGGGTGGGATACATCCCAGGAAGGGAAGGGCAAGGGCAGCAGGGAGGAGGCTGGGAAGTAGGCCCCACATGCTCCCCTGGAAGAGGTATCAGGCTGCATTCACACCCTGCCAGACATCATGCCACAGTCAGATGGGGCAAATAGCCTCATACTCTTTGATCTGCTGAACCTGCACTCAAAGTGCCCCAAGAGCACCAACAGGGAAGTTTCCACAAGGAGTCCCCCACACCCTCTGAGATCTGGTTCTAGAGAAAGCACACACACAAGGGGCTTTGTGCAAGGCCCATTTTAGGGGAATCTAAGGCCATGCTAGATTCTTTCAGTGTTTTGGGCAACAAACTAAACACCTTTGTCATGCCTACAAACGTTAAAAGGCCCCAGCCTGGGCCTGAGCCTACAGACAGCTGGGTCTCATGAGGGGAAAGAGCTCTGATTTTGTGGCAGGACTGAGGAACCCTACTTCCCACCACCCAGATCTGATTTCCACAGACACTTCAAGGCACCTAGTCAGTACTGACACTGCACAGTACTAGTGCTACTGCCTGGCTGTCAGTATTCCCAGATTGCTCAGGAACACAGCAAAAGTGCCCAGGTGTCAAGCCCAGGACAGTTGCAAAGAACAGGCCCGGGTACAGGATTGAAAATAATTAAGACATGTCAAATACATATATCAATTTCCATAAATGATTTTTTTTTTTTTTTTTGGTACCAGGGATCGAACTCACAACCTCGCATCTGCCAGGCAGGTGCTTAAGCCACTGAGCCAAACTCCTGGCCCTTTTTTTTTCCGAGGCAGGGTCATACTATGTAGTTCAGGCCGGCCTTGCTCACCCTGCAGCCCAAGCTGGCCTCGAACTCACAATGCTCCACCCACCTCAGCCTCCCGAGTGCTGGGATTAAAAGGCATGCACCACCATGCCCGGCTTAAATTTTTATTTTTTTAAGTGCTGGGCGCAGTGGCACATACCTGTAACCCCAGCTCTCAGAAAGCTGAAGCAAGATTGCTGTGAGTTCAAAGCCAGGCTGTAACAACATAGTGAGACCCTGTCTCAAAAACAAAACAAAACAAAAAGGCCCTGAGCAAGGACCACCAGGAGCTGCATGGCCTTGCCATACCAGTCATAGGAAGGGCAGGGTCAGGTGCACTGCCTTGGGCCAGGACAGGAACCTGCCAAGATCCACATGACAGGAAGGCATAGAGGAAGCAGAAGACACAAATCCCTTAATCCAAGTCAGAAATGGTCTATCAGGGACCAGGTCAAGAACCCCAACTGCCTGTATGAGGGGTACGGTAAAGGATAAGAGACAAATTTAGTAATGCATGAAGCAAGGCTGGGGGTCAGTGCCTCAGAATGGGCAGAGACCAAGACAGTCCGAGCCTACCACTATTTTATTGGGTGTATACAAGGATAGGAGGGGCTAGCAGGAGATTCAAGGTCTGCAGAAGATTCAGAGGTGATGACTCAGCGAGCAATGTATAATCCTAGGTTGACTCAAGGACAGAGATGAAACTGCGCTAAGATTATCCCTTAGGGAAGTATGCTAAATTAGCCATAGTGAATTTATGGTTCCCAGTAGCAGTCCATCACATGCCTCGGATGAAAAGTCACATGGCCTCTGGAAGGATGTGGACACCAGCACCTGACTGACAGTGCAAGTTCAAACTTCCCAGGTGGCAGTGTCATCTGAACTTGCACTTCTCTAGTCAGCCTGAGTGAGACCGAGTGCTGCCAGGTACAGACCTCTCATCGTCTGTGCGCACCCCCGTCACCCAGGTGGGTGAGCCACAAGTGTCATAGGGTAGCAAAAATCACTTCACAGGCCAACAGCCCTGATTTTAAAAATAGCAAAAATCTTAATAAACTTCATTCTGGAAAATGCAAACTTGGGGAAGGAGATTAAAAGATCACACAAAACTCCATCATTTTACAATGCTCCCAGCAGACTCTGCATTTGCTGCGATCCTGGAGAGCACCTGCATGATGGCAGGATCCTGGGGAGGTCTGCGGTCCTGAAGGCCTTCACACCTCTGCTTTCGTTCACCTGGTGCTGAGGGCTGGGTGCTTTGGCATTGGTGGTCGAACTCAGTAAGGCCCTGCCCTGGGCAAACATTCTCATCAGCCTTGCTGCCTAACCAGAGTCCCAGGGAGGCTGCATCCCTGGCCTCTCTGCCTGCCCCATTTCCCGGAGACCTGTTAGGTGGATTACAGACCTGCTTCTCCCCTCTCAGCGTATCTCTATCCCAACCAAACCTGGGCTAGCGCTCTCCTCCCTCTGGGAGTATACTAACAGCTGGGCTTGGGTCCTGGCTCCCTGCAAAAACCCCAAAGGTGGTCTAGGAACCAACTGTACCCTGGCTTCTACCTACTTTTCTACTGGCCTGCTGACCCACCCTGCCTGGCCCCTACTTAGGCTGACCCTGAGGGAGCCTCTTAAATGCCAAACTGACCAACATCAGCAATCTCAGTAATTAACCGGTGTTCAGAGCCAGGATTTTAGGACTCAGCTCTTCCTAAGGTGGCCCTGGGTTCCGAGCCTGGACTTTTCTGCTGTAAAATGAAGCTAGGCTCAGAAATAAGCCAGTGGCCCCAACCTATGGGAGAGTAGCCCTGTGCAAGACACAGCCCCTCAGTGGTTGCTGGGAAAGGGCAATCTTTAGGGGGAACAATTGAGAGAAAAGATCTGGAGACTCTCCACACTGAGAGCTGTTGTGTGGGCCACTGTCCAGAAAAGGACCTGCCATCTCTCCTTGGTTCAGTGTGGCAAGTACCAGCCAGTTTCCAGGGGTACCAGGCTCCTGAGTCTCTCCATCACAGATGCACCTCAGGCCTCCTCTGGGAAGTGTGGCCCAGCGGCTGTGGTGACACCCCCTGCTGCCGTCGCAGCTTCTTGAGGGCCCGGTAGGCCTGCACGGCCTGCTCCCTCTCCTCCTCCACAGTCCGCTGCCAGGCTGGTGAGGTGTGCTGAGGCTTCTGGGACACACTGCCAGGGCTCAAAAGCATCTTCAGCATCAGTGATGTCTTGCCAGGCTGAGGAAGAGATACAGAAGGGTAAGATGCAGGGTGGCCCAGGGGGTGATGGTAAGGGCTGTAACTGTCAAACAGCTCTCAGTCCAGTGAGGTGCTGGGGCGCACCCTACAGCAGACACAAGCACTGGTCTTGGCTCTTGTTCCCTGGCAGCTCTGGAAAAAAGACCAGTAACTCTGCTGCCTTCTGCGCACCTAGACCCTGCACACCTGGTTTCTGCTTGTGCTCCTCCTGGGCTGGGCAGTCAGCTCTGGTGGCTGTAGGACAACCTCACCAAACTTCACAGTGTCTGCAAGAAGACAGAGGGGACAAAGGTCTGATGCCTACATATCGCCTTGTCCCTGGTGCCTGCAGCCCCTGCTACCTTTGAATCCTCACGCTTCCCACCCCCAAGGTCAGGACACAGAACACGGACTCATCTGCTGGCCTGATAGCTGTGGACTCAGAGAAATAAGGGGGCTTGTGGGAAGAGTAGGCCCAAGTCTGAAGGGACAGAGCCACTTCAGGAAGGGCTACCTTGCAGCAGCTCCTGCTCCAGCCTTTCCACTGCCCTTTCCACCTTTTTCTGCCGGGCTTTATCCAGTCGCCGTCTCTGGAACCTGGGAAGAAAGCATGATGCCTTGCAAATTCCTAAGTGCTCACCCCCACCAGGAGGAGGCAGGGGCCACTCCACCCTTGAGAGGTACCCAGGGGCAGAAGTGAAACCTGAGCCTTGGCAGCTACCATCAGTCCCCGTGCCCTACACCATCTTATGTGGCAACAAAATGCTGTTGCTGCAGAACCCACAGCGCTGCCTCCCCGGGACTTCCAGGCAGTCACGGATCCCTCTCAGGCCTCACTCACGCTTTTTTCCGCTCAGATTTCTCCTTCTTGGGAGCTGCCTGCACCTCTGGCTGTCGGCTGATCTGGTTCTTGCTGAGGAATAGCACGTGCTGGGTCTCCTGCTCCATGCGCTGGATGTAAGCCCCATCAGACTCCCCCTTCCTCTGCTTGAACTTGGGAACCATGATATCGGGCTCCACTCCCTTTGCTTCCTTCTCCAGAGTGTTCCTGAAGGCCACCTGGGCTAGACAAAGGAAGACCCCAGAAAAGGTGTGATATCAGAGTCAGGAGGGGGTAGATGGTGCCAATCCAAGCTGATTTCGCCTCCCAAGACAACAGAAGAGAAGACCAGGCTCAAGTGGAAGCAACCAAATGTTGGGAGTGAAGCTGTCTGTACCTTGGCTATCTTGGACAAGACCACTGCCTCTCATGAGTTTCACAGGGTCCCATGAGAAGTGTGCTCAGTTCAAGGAGCTGTTGCCACAGTGACTTAACCTTCCCTTGAGATAACAGTTTTCTCCCTTGTTTCCCATGAAGCCACCAAGCCATGCAGACTTTCCTGCTAACAGATTAGATAGTCTTCTTGTCTAGATTCTACCTTCCCCTTAAGTTCTCCATGAACTTATTTATATGCTGATGGCATAAATAAACATGCTGAAGGTGCTGGGCCATTCGCTTTTTCACATCAGGAGAGAAGCTCCACCGGACTGCAGCTTTTTTTTTTTTGCAGCACCAGGGATTGAACTCACAACCTTGTGCCTGCCTGACAGGCACGTAAGCCACTGAGTCCAACTCCCTGCCCTGGTTTTTTGAGGCAGGGTCGCACTGTGTAGCTCAGGCCAGCCTTGCACTCGCATTGTAGCCCAAACCAGCCTTGAACTCACAACGCTCCTCCTACCTCAGCCTCCTGAGTGCTGGGATTAAAGGCGTGTGCCACCACGCCCGGCTTGACTGCAGCTTTTGTATATTGATTTCGGTCTTTGAATTCCTACCGCCCTCCCTCTGAAGTTTCAAGAGCCGTGCTGGATGCAGCAGCCAAAGAGGATCTAAGATGCCCAGTTCAGGTCAGCCCTACAGAAGTGACCTCACAGCCTGCTGGTGTGTGTCAAAGACAGCACAAACACAACACAACTGAAAAAAACAATGAGAAACCTAAATGACTACACAAAAGTGTCTGGATGAACGAATTCCCTCTGCTCATCCACAAATTTCATTACCCAGCTTCTGAAGCAAGCCCAACAGATCTACGGATATGAATGTGGAAAGACCCTATATATGAACACAGGCCATACAGGATGCAGGAAAAGGTTTTACATTACAAAAGTGTGAAAATATGAATAACATCTCTCCAGGAAAAGTTATACAGAAAGTGAACAATGATTTCTTTCCGGAGGAAGCACCAGGGTTTCTACATAGGGAGGCTCACATTTCACTTCATACCTCTCAGAACTATTTGACTTTACCACATAGGTGAGTGTATACGCACACACACGCACACATTTTTATCCAGTGCTAAGGATTCAACTCAGGGCCTTGAGCACACTCTGCACTCTATAATGGAGTGACATCCCCCATATTCCTGAGTACATATTTTTAAAATAATTTAACAAAAAGAGTACCAATTCAATGCAGCACAATTCACAAATGTTCCACCTGGGGCTGGGGATACAGCTCTGTGGTAGAGCATTTGTGCAGCATGTACAAGGCCCTGGGGCAGAGCCCCAACACGGCGGGGGAGGGGGGACACCATCCTCCACTTGGGCCAGTATCTCCTGTAACCCCCTTTCTTAGCTTTTTATTTCATCATCTCTTTGGTGAAAAGGGTAAAATTTAAACCTAAATTACAAAACAGTATTGGTGCCGGGTGTGGTGGTGCATGCCTTTAATCCCAGCACTCGGGAGGCTGAGGTAGGCGGAGCGCTGTGAGTTCGAGACCGGCTTGGGCTACAATTCGAGTGCAAGGCTGGCCTGAGCTACATAGTGCGACCCTGCCTCAAAAAACTAGGGCTGGAGGGCTGGGAGTTTGGCTCAGTGACTTAAACGCCTGTCTGACAGGCGCAAGGTTGTGAGTTCAATTCCCGGTGCCGCAAAAACAAAAAAAAAAACTAGGGCTGGGAGTTTGGCTCAGTGCCTTAGGCACCTGTCTGGCAGGCATGAGGCTGTGAGTTCAATCCCTGGTGCCGCCAAAAAAAAAAAAAAAAAAAAAAAGCACTGCTGTAAAATCAGTGTGGAAAAACAAAGAATGCAAATAAAAATGTACAAGCATACTGACACCGTTGCCCAAGACACCCAGCGTGGCATGGGGCTCAACCTGACATACAGAATGAGAAAGGCAAGCTTTTCAGAGGGCTTTAATCAATTTTCTTCATTAAATCCTCAAATCCACCCACTTCTCTCTGCCTGTTGCTTAAAACTTGGTCCAAGGAATCATCACTTCTCACTGGTAACAGCCTCACTGGTGACCCGTATCCACTCACTTCCTTCATTATGTGATCTGTCCTCAAAGTAAATATAAACTGGTCATCACCGTTAGAACCCCCGATGGATCTCCATTACTTTGGAAGATAAACAAAATCAGTACTTCTTTCCCCTGGTCCGGAGGTTCCCCTAAGCTGCTCCCACACCCTGCAGAGGCTTCTCCTTTATTTGGTCTCCTCTGGAACCACACTGCTACCATCCCCTGCTTTGGTTTTGGTGACACTGGTCTTCCCTCAGGTCTGCTCCCCTTGCCCTGTCCCTTCAGCACTGAGTCTTGACATATGTCCTCTGCCTGAAACGCTATGGAGTATACCATTTGGGCAACTCGGGGGCGGGTTCAGGCACATAAAGCTGCTGCCACCAAGCAGCGATCCACACATACCCTCCTTCTTTCTCTTCTTGAAACTCAGGGATTTTTTCATCTCCTCACGGCTTTTTATGATCTCTCGGAGCCGGAAAGGGATTTCCTGTTCATCGTGGTTCTTAGGCTTGCAATTCACTTTCTTCTTTTCTTTGCTGGGAAAGAAAACCCGGAGGGCGGGGGGCGGGGGGTGAGACTAGTCCCAAGGAAAACAAGCAGAATCAGAAAAAGAGGCCAAGCCTGGAAAGAAGAGCAGCGGGGCCACGGATCGGACAGGAAGAAGATCCGCTCCTCTCACCGTCCCTTGAACCGCGTTTCTTTAAGCATGCAGCAGCGAAAAGCGCTCCGAAAACCCGCGGAACCTGGGACAGCTGGCCTCAAACTGGGGACGAAGAGCAGGCAAAACCAGATTCATTCACGTCTCCACACATTCAACAGATCTTCGCAGAGAGTGAGCCAAGGCACCATCGAGGAGGCCGTGAGCCTACTCGGACTGTGTGCTGGAAGGCTAGCTAACAAACCCGCTCCTCCAGGGTCGCTACCCACCTGCGCTGCCCCGACCACGGGGTAGAGCATTTTTGCTGCCCTCGCGGCTGCTGCCGCTGCCCCCGCCACTGCGCCTGCGGCTGTCCCGGGTTCCCTGGTCTCACCGACCCTGGTGGGGCCACTGCTCTCCGGCCGGCACCCGCCATCACACCTGCCGCTTTGAAAACGGAGGCACTTCCGCCCTCCCAAGCGGCCCCGCGCACAAACGCTACTTCCGCTTCCTGCGCCTAGCCCCACGCTCATTGGATTGGTGCGGCTTCTCTTCAGGCTGGGATTGGACCGGCCCGCCGCCACTCACAGCTTGCCGCGGCTATGCTACCACGGAGCGTTACCTGGGTAGGCAGGGCAGTGAGCGCTGCGGGGCGCTGCTCAGCAAGTACTGGCGGGCTGGGGGTGGGGGTGTTGAGGACGTGGGGTCCCCATCCACCGCAGGTCTGGGAAGTCCATCTAGCTCCTGAGCCACTGACGTTCAGGGCATCTACTCAGCGCCTCCCGTCTGCAAGCCCTGTGGACCCTGAGGCTGGGCTGTGCGGAGGGCCTGTGCGCCCGCTGGTGTTTGTAAATGAGTGGTCTATAAGAAGTCGGTGGTCGGGTAGCTGGGGCGAATTCGGGGCCGGGGGAGACCTGACATTGCTGGGGTTACAGTCTGAGGCCCGAAAGCTTTGGGCCTCTTATGCGACAGCAAAGCAGGATAAAGGTAATGCTGTTCGTCAGAATGGTCCATCAGAGGAGGGGAAAGGTTCACCCGCACTGGATATGTCGGAAGCGGCAGTCCTGAGGCCGGAAGCCCTGGGAGGGTCTGCTGAATGCACACCCAACACGTGCTGAACTTAGCACTTCTCATGAGTCATGCCATGACTTCCTCATCTTGATTTTATTTTACGAATGGGGAAACTGAATCTAGAGAGGTGAACTAACTAGTCTAAGGTCCTGTGGGAGTGGGGAAGCCGAGGGCATGGAGTCACCTGTCTTTCAGCAACGGGCAGACTGAAAGATCCCTAGAATCAGGGACAGGATAGGCCTTCCCATCTTCCCTAAGAATCATGTTTATCTGCATCCTCAGGGGGCCCGTTGGCTCTCCAGGTGGAACCGCTGCCCCAGCCTTCCTGGAGGAGGCAGTGTTCCTCACAGGCACCATGGCGGAGTCGGGGCTGGTGATAGAAGAGAACCAGGCATGGACCAAGTGGAGAAGGGCTCTCAAGCAGGTGCAAACAGCACCAGGCAGCCCAAGACCTCCCCACCCAGTGGGGGCTCCACAGAACCCTTTTACCCTCTGCCACCTGAGCTCCAGCCTCCCACAAATTGCTGCATGAGTGGCTGCCCCAACTGTGTGTGGGTGGAGTATGCAGAGGCACTGCTGCAGCACTACCAGGATGGTGGGGAGCGGGCCATGGCTGCGCTGGAGGAGCACGTGGCTGATGAGAACCTCAAGGCCTTCCTTAGGATGGAGATCCAGCTCCGTACACGTAGCGGTGGCTGAAGGAGCATGGATGAGACACCCTCACTCTGGACAGAGACACCAACCTGGCAGCTCCTGGGCAGCTCCTGCTCAGGAAGCAGCAGTGGCCACCTTTGTTCCCAACCAATGGGTGCAATTGTTTATTGACTTTTTCTGAAAATAAATACATTCTCCATGGTGGTCGAATAAGAGGTGTTCGTATTGTCCATAAGGCCTGTGTGTCTTATCAAAGAAAATGGGTACCAGTTGGCACTGTACATCTGCCGAGCAGCTGCAGCCCTCACCAGCCTGTGAAACAAGACTCCATCTACCTGTTTAAGTAACACTCCTCCAGGTCTCAATATTCTGCATGTTCCACTGAAGGTCAGCTCTGTCTGCATTTTGCATGTACGTGGGACAGGGCCACCTGGTCACCTGGAGGAAAACCCTCTGCAAGCACTCTGGGAAGGACCCCATCCATCCAGTTCCCCTCAGTCCCTGCTGGGGTCCTAAAGAGACCATATTCCTAACAGCTAGATACGTGGTCAGCCCATAGGAGCCTGGATACTGCTCAGACCTGTTCTTCCAGCCTACCTGACCAAGACTCCCAAAGCAGTTGGCCATGGAAGGACCAGGAATCCAGGAACATCCACCCCAGAACCAGTTGCCAAGAACCATCCTGGTTCTGAACTGCAGTCTTGGCCACCATGACCCAAGGCAGCACTTTATCTTAGGGTCCTCAGTGTGCACTCTCCCCCATTTCATGTAAATTTTGCCACCCCAACCCCTTCTCAAACAATTCCAGATTGTGATTGCAGATAGTCTCTTCAGCGCTGGGATTAAGTATATGTGTACATACTTTGTCTTTTTTTTTTTTTTTTTTTTTGCGGCGCCAGGGATTGAACTCACAACCTCATGCCTGCCAGGGCAGGCGCTTAAGGCACTGAGCCAAACTCCCAGCCCTGATTTTTTGAGGCAGGGTCGCACTATGTAGCTCAGGCCAGCCTTACGCTCGCGTTGTAGCCCAAGCCGGCCTCGAACTCACAACGCTCCGCCTACCTCAGCCTCCCGAGTGCTGGGATTAAAGGCGT
>RJWM01043800.1:0-13613 GCA_004363535.1 Dasyprocta punctata | reverse complement strand
TCTTTGCTAGTCTCTCACCTGAATCATTTTCTTTTCCTTTTGTAATGGCCAAAAAAAATTACCAAGCTCCTGTGAACTTTGCTCTATTTTTTCTGTTACAGTTTTGTGAAATGTATCTGTTGTTCCTAACTTGTCTTGTAACTGTAACTTAATTCTCCTGGTTTATTGGACACTTTTTTAAATCATTCAACAAATGTGCACTAGACACCAACTCTATACTGGGTTACCCTTGACAAAAAAAGGAGACAGTGAATAATCATCCTATAGCCTTTTGCATAATTCAAGTGTATATTAATGATATTAGTTATAATAATATAAACAGCTACCACTTTCAAGAACCTATTATTTATTTTTAGTGATGGCAAGTGATTTTGTTCCCTGTATTTCAAGCAGCTTTCATGTTTCATAAGAAAAACTTCCCTATCTTTTGCAGGTTTTAAGTATGATTCTATCATCTCTCAATTAAACGTTTCTAGCTTCCTGCCTCAAATTCACATCTGAAACCCAATCCTTAATGTGATTATCGTAGAAGACAGCACTGTGTCCTTCTAAAAGAGACCACAGAGAGAGCCTTTGCTGTTTTCACTAGGAGAGGTCAAGTGGGATTGCACCAGTGGTGGCCCAGGAAAGAAGCCCTCACCAGACACCAGATCTGCTTATGCTTTGACTATACTTCTTCTCGTACTCCAGAACCATGAAAAACAAATTTCTGCTTCTTAAAATACACTTGGTTTATGTTTATTACTGTTGTTATAACAATCCAATTGTACTGAGGCAAAGACTCGATACTAAGAAGTGGCATTTTAGGCAGTTACTCAGACACGAGGGAAGAGGGCTGGTCTCTGTAACTGTCTACCCAGTTCTTTCAGCAGATGCTTGATCTGTGGTAGGGTTTTTTGATAAAAGAAAGTGGGCCATGATGTGAGAAGGCCTAAACCAATTAAAAGGGGATCCTAAGTGGGGAGGTGACAACAAACTAACCTCAAAGTAGAACTAGGAAATTTCACCCAGAGGAGCATGCATACTAATTGCCCTGGGTCTTCTTAGTTTGACCTATCTCATTACCATATGCTTAAGGCATCATACATACACATTGCATCACATTAATTACTTCCCACTGATGGGAAAATGCATGCACAAGTCAAAATTAATATTGGGGCAAGGTTGAGGTATAAATATGCAGGAGTAGAGTGTTCCTGTTGACCAAACAGGAAGTATGGTAAAATAAAAGAAACTAGAGCAAAGAAACTATCTTTGCTCATACACAGGTTGCATCCAGCTTGTTTGTTATCCGAATCTTACTTTACAATATACCCTTTCTCTTTGAAACCAGTTCCTCACTTGTTTGGGGTCTCTTACCTTTCCCAGAAATGTCTTCTTGGATCATCAAGAACCAGGAAAGGGCAGGTGATAGGATATAGTTGTAAAATCCGAAAATATGGAAATAGTATCAAACTGCATAATGGGTAGTAAAAAGGTGCTAAAATGCATGCTAGCAGGCATTTAACAAGCCCACACTACCTTGAATGGAACTTTAAAGGGTGATCCTGGCAATGACTTACACCAAGGAAACAGTAAGTACAGAGAGGTACTCAGTCTTCCTAGCAATACCTACACGATCATGAGCAGATTGGGGTAGAAATGTGCACTGTAAGGGCTATTCTGACGAGGTCTTAGAAACAAGAAGCAGATTTCTAGACAAGGCAAGACAGATCATTCTTGCTATAAACAAGCAAAGCATTTGGCCAAACTTTGCTTATGCCCTAGTGTTTTATGCAAGATAGAATTTGAAAACAAAGAAACTGGTGTCTGGCTATGAGGATCGTGGTAGCAGTCATGGCCAAGTACAAAATGACATCATACCACACTGGCAGCCAAGGCGAGGACTTCTAGGAATTCGAAGAGAGCAATTTCTACAGAAGCTGATTGGTTTACAGCCAAGAACAAATGACCCAATGGATAGAATGGATGAACAGCACCACAAAAGTACATAAAAAGACACCATAGAACTGCATATTAAATGTGATTGTCTCCAAAAAGTGGTTGAGCTTTGCTCATGATTTCCGTACACTGGCCTCAAGGGAGGTAGACTCTGCAGGACCTGCCCTGGAATGACATGGTCTCCCCGCCTGCTCCAAACTGGACATCTGCACAGTGAGTGACTAAGACTCAGTTTGGTCTCTTATCTGTACGAGCGGTTAGGATTGGGACCTTATAGCAGTTTGTGTGTGCCTTACAGAGTACAGGTTTGCTGTATGAATAAAAGGTGCATTTGAAAGACACTATCTGTCTGTTGCTGATCTGTTCACATCCCTTAACTCTGCTGTAAGGTACCCTTGACACTGTCTGAGTAAATGTCTGAGATATTGAAGGTGCACCTTGGTTTCTCTTTAGTAGCCATAGGAAAATTTGAGAGCAAGAAAGGTTAACCAAAAGGAGTTAATCAACCAAGAAGAAATCAGAATTGGAAAACTTGGAAAATTCTTAGCCTTTTTCTTCTGAAAGTATGATAAAAGCTCATTGGAGAAAGAACACAGAAGGTGCTGGGAAATGATGATTTGATGGCCATAATTAAGCAATGGTTACCTATTGTTCACATCATGGAAGAATGAGCTGAAAGAAAGACAGAGGTCATCAGATCTACCACCCCATCACAGGCCTAGAATACACAATCCTCAGGGATTATGCGACCTCTGCAGATTACCACTGCTAGTGCAATGCCCAGTGTGGACATGGGGGTGCTACTGGTGCAAGATGGGCAACTGTAGCTGTGTGACCTCAGCCTCACAGATGCTGAGGAGGTATGTCCACTGCACACCTGTACCACTGCAACAGAAAAGAGCCCAGGACTGAGAAATAAAAGTTGCTCTAAATTACACCTTGTAGGGTATGTTGCATGATGCAGCTAGGAAACCAGATTTTTTTCTGACACCAGATTTTGAGCAAAGTCCATAACCTGAGAATTAACTTTTGAGTTAGGAACAAGGCATACAAGTAAACAATGAAGTATCAAAAGGCAGTCTTACTCAGTGATACTGGAATCTTCACAGCCGAGTTTGTGATTGACAAAAACACAATGAAGAAAGAACATGGTACTATTCAAAAGATAACAGTGAGGTTATCATGACCTGAAATACATTGTGCAGATTTATTTATGAGAGTTGTATTTGTGTTGTCACTACTAGCTCCATTAGTGAGGTGAATCAGATACATACATAGGGGGTTGTGCTGGGCAAAGGATAGCTACATGTGGTTGATGATATTACAGATGTGAAGATTGGGAAGCATATACACAGAGATAAGCAGCTATCAAGGATTGGTAGGTGACCTGGAGAGGGACTGTTCATACTGGGTTATCTCTACCAGAAAAAGGAGGGGCTCCACATTATGACATGGGAATTTTAAAACCCAGGAGAGGCTTTGATTCCTCTGAAATGCTACTTCTATTGCCAACTTGTTCATAGAACTTTCACCTCAAGTCAGCTTTCTCTTCCAGAGTCAAAGGTCAAGCTCTGAACTCTGTCTTCATCAATAGGCCTCCAAAGTGTGTCTGGTTGGAAGGTTTGTATTTCACTTGCCAGAAAACGCTCGGCAGTGTAGTTGCCTATTAAATCTTGAATGAAAGTGAGTGTGTGTACGTGGCTAGCAAGATGGAAGTGTGGTTGGTTTTGTGGCTGGATAACATGGAAAGACATTCGGGTGAATGGTATAAGGGATCATTCTCTCTTTCATTACTTAATTCATTCATTAAGAAATGTTGATTGTACCTCTCTCCCAAAGCAAACATAAAAGATGTAATAACATTTATGACCTAATTCTTGCTTCAAAAATGTAAATTCTACCCCAGAAAAATATACAAGATAAAAAGACACATGAGTTTTGGGAGAAGTATAGATAAATGTGACTACAAATTCACAAAAGTTACAGATTTTGTGATGGAAAGGAAGAATCAAGGGAACTTTTGTAAAAAGTTATCACAAGATAAAACACTGCAGATTTGATGGTTTGAGGAAGAAGGCAAAATTCTATGTATTGAAATCCACTTGCAATGAAGGAGATATTAGGCAGCATGTGATGGTTCCTTGGCCAAGTATGATCTTTATATTTCTGCTGGTGAATCCTGGAGCAGTCTGACATCTGATAATCATATGACGGAACCCCAGGAGAGGTGGGGCCTGGTTTCCTCTAAACCCTGCTAATGATTAAGCAATGTCCATCTGAAAATGTGTAATCTCTTCAACATTCACCAGACTCCCTTTCCAATGGGAATTACAATGCCTACTGTGTGCAGACCCAGTTATCAGACTTCATGTGAAAACCCCAGAAGTGTCTTTCTAATGAAGGAAGGGGAACTATAAATGGAATTCAAGAACTGATACAGGTAACTGTGAGACCAGACAGATTACACCAACTCTAAAATGGGTTTCAGCTTTTTGTTTCTCATTATTGCTACTTTTCAAAAATTTTGTTGTGCAATACAAAAATATTCTGCTGTTTGGAAGAAGGAATAAGAAGGTACTATGTGAAGAGGTAGGTTCTACAAAACAACAGCAGAATTACTTCTGCATGCACTTGACACACCATGTGAATATCTTCTCTAATTCATTATTTCTGTCAACCTCAGAGTACCCTTTAGCCGTCAGTGTTGTACCTTAGGAACATTGCAGAATTTTCACTGATGAGATACAGTTTCCATAGTTGGATTTTGTGTCAAATTAGATGTTTTCAGAAATATCCCACGTTGATATATTTAGCCATTGCCTGGATGATCTACTATCCCTGAACTAAAATTACTTTCTCTATTAATAATCTGCAACTTGGCAGGAATGTGTGCAGATGCTTCAGAGCCCTCCTCATCATCTGTGGATGCGTGTATTTGCATTGTGAACTCTTCCAGTTTTTACTGAGTCTTTCCATCCTTGGCCTAGTGCAGCCCTGTGGTAGTGGGACACGTGTGATAGTTTTGCAATTGGTTTTACTATTGTGCCTCTGCCATGGGGCAACCCATAGTGTTTACATTCTGAGCTGCCACTGATCTATGGATTCCTATCACTCTAAAACACACTTGACTGGCAGGGGAAGTCATTTGATCTATGTTGGAGATTTCAGTCGGTGGTCCAGTAATCACACTGCACCTTTCATTCTAAATGATGCAACTCAAATAACTTTATCATATGGAATTTTCTATTACGCCAGTTCTTCTGGTAAGACCAGGTACCCACTGAGACCGTCATTATTCACATACCTCTTCTCACTGCACTAAAGATCCCCAGGGAATATAGAGAGGAACATCAGGCTGCTACTACAAAGCAGGATAAAAAATTCTGGCTGAAAAACCCTAGAGTTCTTCTGTAACAGTGTTCCTGCCAGAGGTAACAAGAAGTCATCTCACATTATTGATATTCTCTGGTCCTCTCTTTGAAACCAACACTTAAAAAAATGAAACGCTCTGACATTCATCTTGTTTAAGGACCAAAACAAATAGATGGACTCCACAAAAAGAAATGTGCGTTTCAATTTTTTTTAAAAAATTGGCTAAGTAAAGTAATGTTCAACTCTTGAAAAATAAGATAAAATCATCATGAAAATTCAACTGTTAGTTCTTATTTAATGTTTCATTCTATTCGTACATTTTTCATAATATTATAAGCATTTCTGAACATCCAGATTGGTGGCTGTACAAGCTTTTATGAATGTGTGTATGTCTACTGTGTTCACAAAGACTTAGCTTAAAACTAATAGTATGGGTGTTTAGCCAAGTTGGTTGGCCATGCATTGTATAGCTAAACCTATATAATAACCAATATTATGGAGGATAAAAGTAAAGATACAAGAGAATGAATAACTGTATGTTTAGCCAACCTCAAGATGATCTCACTAGAGTAGATTTACATGTTTAAATACATCTGTAGCTGAGCACAGCGACACATGTGTGTATCCTCAGGACTCTGTAAGGCTGAGACAGGGGGATCACAGGTTTGATTCAGTCTGTGCAGTTTAAGAGACTTAGTGAGTCTTGTTCAAACAAAGGGGGGTGGGGATGTAGATCAGTGCTAAGGCCCTGTGTTCAATTCCTAGGGCACCTCTCTGGCTATAAAATTTATGTTGCTATACCAAAAATTCTGATATTTCCTGTGATGAATAAATCCTTTTAGTGTAGTTTAATTTGGAGTGGAGAATTTCAGAACTATTTAAATTCAACCCAGAACTCTTTTTTTCTATGGATATCCATAATCATGTTAGATATTTTCAGAAACAGTGTCCCACTGTTCTTATTTTTATAAATATTATATTGAATCCTTTCTATGATTTTTCTCATCTACTCTTACAGCACTTCTATGAGTTATTGTAGGATACTTTAAATACCTTCCTACCAGGAGGACAAAATATCTGATGCCTGAAATTTAGAGGAGGAGAGGTTTACTTTGGCTCATGGCTTCAGTGGGTTCAGCCCATGATTGGTTGGCTCCAAGGCAGAAAGGAGATGCAGTAAAGGCATGGCAGAGGAAATTTGCTGTGCCCAAGGAAGGACAGTGACTGAGAAGATATCCCAAAACCATGGCCCTGATGACTTACCACCTACCTCTAGGACCCACTTCCTAACAACACAGTCAGCTGTGAACTCAGGAATGATGTGTATGGAGCCCTCACTATCCAAACACCTTCCACAAGTCCTGCCTCTGAACACATGAGAGTAGGTGACATTTTAGATATAAGCTGCTATTTTAGTTTTGCTAAAAAAAAAATGTTTCTCCTGGCAAATTAATACTTTGAATTAGTATCTTTGGGAAAAATGGTCAACTCCCCTTTCCTTAGAAGCAACTCAAGAGCAAGCTCCTATGTTATAATTTATATTCCAAAGCCTTGTGCATTCATTGGTTCATTTTGGGGAGGTGATTAGATCATGCGGATGTGAACCTGATCAGTGGGTCAGTCCACTGATGAATTTATAGGTAACTGTGATGCTGGGAAATGAAACCTGTTTGGAGGAGCTGAGTCACTAGGACTGGGGCCTGGAAAGCTCTTACTTCGTATCTCTCGCTCTGTCTTCTGCTGCCAAGGTGTGAGCTCTTTCTCCTCTGCCTACCCCTCTGCCATGCCATGCTGCTCGAGAGTCAGCTGACTCTTTAAATAAAAAGCTCTACAAAAGTATCAGTCAAAATAAACCTTTTCTCCTTAGAGCTATGTGTGTTTCACATTGTGAATCATTGACAGGAAAATAACTGAGACACCCTATGTATCTGAGGGAAATATTCATTCATTTGTTTATTTAACACCACAAAATGTATGCTATTCTATCTGGTGTGCCAGGTATTTTTAGTGGTACTTGAGATACAGCTTCAGACAAATTAGGAAAAAATAAAATATGATGATAGAATCTACAAACAAGTACAGAAGTGAAATACAGTGGCAATCAGATGGTGAATAAAGCAGCAGCAGCAGCAACAACAAAACTTAATCAAGAAAGAGGGGATTGAATGCAGGAGGGAAGGGCTTGGCATTCCCCGAAACATACTTTTATGTGCAGCTGCCCCACACATCTTTCAGCTCGCCTGCCTACATCCAATGAGCAATGGCCACTGTGAGAGATCATCATTTTGCCTGCAGTTGGCTACATTTAAGAACTTATCCCGGATGACTCTTTCCTGCAGCTTCTTTGGATGACTTCACCTGGCAACAGCCCTCCTCAGGACCACAAGGGGATTCTCTCCTAACCTGGACCAAACAGAAAGTCAGAAGAAATAATAGCTACAGGCATACATCACTTGAGGCTCTTAACATTACAAAAGTTGGTAGTCACTAGCTTTCTAAACTCAGGGCCGTGAATAAAAGGAGCTATACTTTGCTCCATTTTAAATTGCATATTAAGTGAGGGAGAAGACTTAGCAAATCAGTAACATCTCAGAAATTCACAAGAAGACCTTGCCCCATAGAAGGCCCTAAAAAAGACAAAGAATGGTGACAGCCATCAGCAGGCTCAAGAACTAGCCCATGTCTAGTTTCCTTCTTACCTGAGACAAAGAATCCAAGCTATCTAATGACATGTGGAAGCCCCATTCTGTCTTCTTTGCCTACAGTAATTTATTGACAAAAGATGGATGAGCCTCTTGTGGTGCTGAAACACATAGAGTTAAAACAATGAGATTGAGCCTGTTATATTCAGTAAGCTGATTACAGGTATAGTACCAAATAAAGATCTCTGATTTCATAAATATAGTGGTACACTGGAAAATGTCTCAAAACAGAATTTGGAAAAAATATCAAATCATGACCTTTTTTGAATTTTTGTAATCTGAATAAAAAACCTTGGCCAACATACCGCTCATGTCTAAAGTTAGCAAGAGATGCACACAATGAAATCATGTATCAAAGTATTGGCAGACTCAAACACACCAGTGCATGCATCTTGTATTCTAACTTATAAAAACATTGTGTGATAAAAATATGGTGAACAACTAAACAGAAAACTATTAAAGTAAAAGGAGACATTGCCATTCATCTCCCTCAAAATTGCTTCACTTCGCATACATTTATACCATTCTCTTTGCTATTTCCTGAAGCAGTTCTGGAAGTCCTCTTTCATAAGTGTCTTTCCTGGATATGATGAACTATATGAAGGCCCCTGCTGAGTGCCATCCACTGGAAAGGTAGACCTGCAAAAAATAAAACGTTGTGTCTTCACCCACCTTGTTCACTGCATCTGGTGCTATAAAACTTCTGACTTTTTCCCAAAGTCAAAATTATCATGAAATTAAACATTATGAATAAATTCAGCATACTGAGGCAACCATGATAGTATAACTAAAGACATAAAAGAGAACAAGCAGAACTGCATCAGAAAGTAACCAGAATGAAAGGATAAGTATGTTCAAAGTGAGGGGGAGTATTTAGGGGCAAGGATCAATGGCAATGTATCTTTTAGTTCTATCAAACATAAAAAATTAAATACCCACCATAATTATTTTTATCATACTGCCTATAAATGTGCCAAGTGATTAGAGTAACATGCTTATTAATAAGTGATGGGAGCTTGTGAGTCAAAGAAAGCAGAGCCATGCAAGAGATTGTTTGCTAAAGGGGGGGAGATTGAAGTGTACTAAAACAGGGAGGCAGAGACACGTCTCATTTAGATGGTGGTATTTCAGCAAAGATTTTCAGGCTAAGCTATAAGTAATCATATGCAACCAGGCCAGTTCCCAAAGCACAAGGACCTCGGGAATAAGGCTATTTTAATGGGAACACACAGAAGGCTTGTGCTGAACAACAGCATGGAGCCAGCCTGCCTGGAGGAGCCAGACTGCAGGAGAGAGAAGGAGAACTGGCAGAGTATTACATGATATACAGGGTTATGGATCACAGAGAGAGATTTGACCCTCAGTTAAATGGGGTGCTATTTTAGGGTTTTGAGCACAGGAATTACACGATCTCACTTGTAGTATAAACTACCACTTAGTGATTCAGTTAGAGTCTGAGGTAAGGTATCACCTGGACTAATTCATGTTTTTAAGACCAGGGGAGGAATCGTGGAGGTAGTAAAAGGAGCTGGATTTAGGATATGGCAGAATGGTGAACCAACAAGGTTTCTTGCTAGGTCCAAGGTGTGAGGTAAAGGATAAAGAGGATGTGATGCTTATTCCAAGATGTGGTTGCTACCAAATCAGATTTGAAGGTGTGAGAGCATGATAGTTCTGGTGTTAGGATGAGATCCAGACATCAGTGCCATCCAGGCTAAGTTTAAAATGTTTCTAGAAGCCAAAAGAGGATCTTGAAGAGGTTGGATAGAGAAATTTAGCAGGAAAATCTGTGCTAATATGTGAACATTTATGTGCCATGTGAAATTCCCATTTAATAAATATGCATAAGAGAAAAAAAGGACCAGGAAGTGTCTCCAAGGGCACTGTTACACTGGAAGGCCCAGGAACAGTGGGCTCTAACTGAACAGCAATGATCCGGGAAGTAGAAGAGAAATTATGAAACTGTGATGCTCTGAATGTTATCTGTAAAAAAATCTTAACTGAGGAGAAGCAAGAAGTCTACTGTTTTGCACAGTGCTGAATTTAGGTGGATCAGGCCTGAGAACCAACCCTTGGCTTTAGTAGCATCGTGGTTGGTACTGACATTTACAAGAATCATTTTAATGTATAGAAGGTGGGAAAGATTAGTAGTGGGTCCAACAAAGGTAATAGGCAACTGAATGATACCAGAACAGATTTCAGAGTGAGCCCATGACGTGAGGAAGAGGTTGAAGAGCCCCACCAGGGACACTCACGGTTAGGTCCTCCACCCCAAATTATCATCACACATAGAGAGAGGTGGGAGGGGCATTATCTAAAGATTCAGGACTTCTGAGTTACTTTGTGATTTTTGCTTTGAGATAATAACACTAGAGAGAGCTGTTATATTTATCAGTACACTCTCTCTTTCTGTAACAAATAAACTTTAAAAAGAGGAAAGCTTTACTTTGGCTCACAGTTTCAGTCCATGGTTGACTGACCTTGTTGCTTTGGGCCTGTGTGAGGCAGTATATTATGGCAAGAGAACACTTGGTGGAGGAAGGATGTTCAACTTATAGCAGCTAGGAATGTGTTGGGGGAAGAGGAAGAAGAGGAAGAGGAAGGAGAATAGATGGATGAGAACAAGGAGGAGGAGGAAGAGCAGAAAAAAAGACAGAGAAAGAGAAGATGCCTCCAGAATCCCAATATTGTCTCCCCTAGAGCCCTCATTGATTTAACCTCCTTCTACTAGTTCTAACCTTGTGAGGGTTCCACCAACTCCCAATAGTGCCATAAGCTGGTGACCAAGCCTTTAATAAAATAGCCTTTAGAGGACACTTATCCAAGCTATAGAAGGCATATTTATCAAGAACTTACATATAAAACTCATCCACATTGTCTTGACTACTGCAGATGGCGATGTGTAGGCCATCACTGGTAGGATCAACTCATCATGGGAACTGGAGACCTGTGGGTAAGTTGATGAGTATAGACCATCTTTCTGCCTCAGTGGTTGGATAAGAGATGACCCAATACAAACCAATGATAGGCAAGTTCTCTTTGTTTTGTATACTGGAGAAGAAAATCTCTGTGGCTACTAGATTCAGATCTTGCGTTTTATGTGGATCTCTAGTAAAGATGGTTATGTTCTGCTTGCCCTACTAGAGCTTGGAGCTAGGAGCAGCCACAAGTGGAACCACACAAAACTAAGAATTATAGGCTAAAAAACTGAAGATTAGTATTTAGTTAATAAATAAGTATCTGAGCCCACATAACTAATGAATGATATTGGATGTGTATTAGAGACATGTATTTTACATGCTTAACTAAGAAAAAAAAATTAATGAGTCAAGGAGGGGAAAACTGCAGAAGAAAAGAAACAAAAAATTAGCTTCCAAAGAGTTTATTGTCAGATGAAATTTTCAGAATTGTTTATTTATTAATTTTTTTATCATTCTTGAAGGAAAATGTACCACCCATTAGAGAGGAGAATGGCATATGTTATAGTCAGGGTTCTCAAGAGAAACAATTTAATACATGACACAGAATTTATAGAATTATTTTACAATAGTCATCCAAAGAGTCAAATGCAAAAAAAGTGTGGGAGATCTGTCCACATACTAGCGACCCAAGGAATCCCACTGAGGGCCTGGATCCCATGGCAATGTCCTGCATGAGTCCAGCTGAAGACCTAGAGGCCATGTCAATGCCCCCCGCCACATACACACAAGTCCACCTGGAGGCCTGGAGACCATGACAATGTCTCATGCAAGTCTATACCAAGATCTGGACTAGGAAGACCCAAAGGTCAGTGGTCGAATTTAGAAGGTCTGTGCCAACAGGAAAAAAGGATCTGTGTCAGAAGGCTGAAGAATTTGCACTAGAGCCAAGAAATGAAACTCAAAGAAAGGACCAGAGCTTCCCCAAAGTGAATCACAGCCATTTTCAGCTTCAAGAAGGTCCTAAACTCCTCTGACAATGAGAATAGCCGAGTTCATATCAGGAAAACCAGTGTGACTCGCTTCCCCAAGAGAATCAACAGCGCCACCTCTTCGTCTCCAGTTCTCTCTTGTATGCTGTTGGTAACAGTCCTCACAAGGGCCCTCCACACCCGGAAGCATGTTGATTGAGTTCAGCTGGGCATTACAAATTGACCACCAGTTGTCAATCCAACACAGTACATAATGAGTCAGGATGAAATGGTTAAACTCAGCAAAAAGAATGTTTTGTTTCTAATTCTGTACCTAAGCTTCCAGCTGCTTTCAACTCTACAAGAAAGTGAAATAAAACATAGAAATAAATCAGAAATTCAAACATTAGAGAGGGTGTAAGAAGGGCAGGGCTTGAATAGCATTTAAGAAAAAAATCTAGAAAATTTAAAAGAGGGCAAAAATCCAATTAGGTGACACTGATATTTTTTCCACATTACTCTTAAGAAAGGTAAAAAGCATTTCTGGGCTTGCAGGAGGATAGCAGAGTGGTGAAGAGCAGGAAAAAAGTCTCTCCAAGATTTGGTGTCCAGATTCTGGAATATAACAATATGAGAAAGAGGAGAAGGAGGGAAGTGGGCCCCCTGGGACCTAGAAAGGTACTGAAGCAAGAATTGAAGCCCACAGGGAGAGTTAAGAGAGACCTCAATTCAAATGAAGGAGGTGGTGAGTGGCATTTGCACCATGAGCTGTGGTTTTTTGTGTGGAAGGGGTCACTCAAAGCTGCAGATGCATAGTCACTACTGGTGACACCAGGTGCCTCCACAGAGAAACATACTGGTAGAAAGGAGTTGAAGATGTAGCAGGCTGCACTGGCTGTTGAGTTATTTGGGTTCAGACCTCCCTCAGGAGAGGGTGATTGACCAGTTGCCATCTTGGAAAGGGTCCACCTGAACTCAGAACAAAGAGCAAATGAAGGTTATCATCATCTAGCAAACCCCAGTGTCAGGGAGAGGCAGAACCACATTCAAACTGGTAGAGGATCAAAGAGTTAAGTTCAAGCTGCCATGGAACTTAGTTCAAGCCATCAGGAGGTACACAGACCCTGCTTGGAGTTTACTGCTAGCATTAATCAACATGGATCTGGGTTCTGTCTGCCTACTCTTTCTACCAGTGACTGCAGAGACACACTTTGGATTGGACAGATTTTGTTTTTCTTCTTTCCTTCTTGATAGTTCATTCTTATTTTTTTATCAGTGTGAACATCATTTCTAGTTTTCTTTGTGTGTGTTGTTGTTTTGTTCTGTTCTTGTTTTTATTTCTTCCTTCTATCTTTCCCTCCTGTGTTCTTCACCAGTTTACCAAAATTTGCATAATGTTTCTTTTTCCCCCAACTGTGCTTCTTCTAATCTCCTTCTCTTCTATTTCTTTTTTTTTTATTTTATTTGAGCGAAGAAAAACAAAACAAACAAAAACTACAACAACAACGACAAAAAAAAAGACATATATAGTAAAAACAACAAGCAAAGGAGACAAGCAAACAACTAGCGTAAATACACAACATTGCAGGTTTACAAAGCCGGAAGATAGAAGCTTGACAATGGTTGCAATTTGTGCATCGTTATCTTTAAAATGGTTTCTTACATTAACAGATATAGACATGCAAGATTGATCCAATCATATGAGTATT
>RJWM01043799.1:0-13615 GCA_004363535.1 Dasyprocta punctata | reverse complement strand
GGAAAATTAAGGGGTGGGTCATGGTGGGGTGACCCTAAGGACTGCATCCTGTCCCCACCCTCTTCCTCTCAGGTTCTCTTACCCTTTCTGCTTCCTGGATGCCATGAGGTGAGCAATCCTGTTTCTCCATGCCCTCCTGTCATGATGTTTCTACCATACCACTGGCCTAAAAGCAGTGGGGCCAGTTAACTATTGACTGGAACCTCTGAAACTGTGAGGCAAAACAAACCTTTTTCCTTTAAATTGCTTTTCTCAGGTATCTTGTCACAGCAACAAAAAGCTAACACACACAGTGGGGATTTTATTTGTTTTAATTATGCTTCCTGTTGCTTATATATCAAAATGTAATTATATTTTATTCTTGATCCTATTTTTTAATACATCTAGTAATTTTTAGTTGAATTTTTAACGTCATATATGAGAAATAAGTGTCAGGATCTTTTTGCTCAATGAAACCAATAAATTCCTTTTTAGAAGTTCAGTAAGTCCCTAGTTTAAGGTCACTTGAGTTGCAAACTTTCACAGGTATAAATGGACCTCACATTATGAACATTCATACATGCAAAGAAGTTGCAGAAGTGACTCACATGACTGCAGCACATGGTCACAGTTGTGCTGCTGTATACTAACTGTACAGTGCAATAGTGTGCAGCCGTGCAGTGCTCAATCAGAGCCCAGAATGTCTGCAAGCAAGAGGAAAAGCAGTGGTGATGTGGAGGGGACTGTTAGAAAGTGCAAAGCAATATATCTTGCATATTTGTGTCAAAGGTAGGTGATACTCACTCTGTTAGCTTAGGAATTAATCCAATTTATGAACATTCTCCCAGAAGTTAGGGACTTACTGCACATAAAGTAAGTCAGGCATGGAGGTACAGCAACCTGTCATGTAACCCCAGCAACCTGGCAGGCTAAGGCAGGGACATCACAAGTTCAAGTCAAGCAACATAGTGACTTAGCAAAATCCTATCTCAAAATAAAAAATAAAAAATGGCTGGGGAAGTAGTTCAATGTGAACTACATTCAATATCCAATATAAAAAAAAAAGAAAAGAAAAGAAATGAAAAAAGAAGAAGAAAAAGGAAGAAATACTTAAATGAATGGGATTGCAAAGAAACCAGTTAAATGGAATTGCAACCTTATCCACAGATCCTTTGGGGGTCTGGAGAGTCAAACTTATTATTTAAAAAAAATTCTGTGGGGCCGGAGATTTAGCTCAGTGGCTTAAGCATCTGCCTGGCAGGCATGAGGTTATGAGTTCGATCCCTGGTGCCAAAAAAACGAAAAAAAAATTGTGTGGTACTGGGGATCACACCCAGAGCCTTGAGCATGCAAGGCAAGCACTCTACCATTAAGCCACATCCCCAGGCCCTAGAGACTCAAATTTAAATTGTCCAAGGCATTTTCCACCAGAGCAGTTCCCTGAGAATTTAGATCAGACAAAGTGAACTTGGATCACCTCAATCTAATCATAGGCTGAGCTGAGTTGAGGCTACACCAACATTTTATTGTCCCTCTCTGGTTTGCACTCCTTGCTAGGTTACATTCCTCAGAAGTCCTAAGTAGGCACTCATTGTAATGGTAGATAACTTTGAACCAAGATCAAATCCCAACCACCCAGTGTTTTGGGTAATATTACATTTGGCAGAAGCAAATACATTTTCACAGATGATATCCTCAGACAGATGGTAGATATCAAGACATATAATCGCAAGGTTCTGACATTTCAGAACTTGGGAGTTTGGAGTTTTCTTGGCTTCAAAGATAGGCAGAGCTTAATAAGCCAAATAAATTATATTTTAGCTTTCTGCTGAAAGGCTGTAAATAGCATTTTACAAGTTCTGTCTGTCATCTTTTTATGAGGAACATTAACTATTTCTCTAGCATAAAATTTTTTGTGAAGGAAAGCACATTTCTAAATATGTTTATTAATTACCGAATAATAAGACAAACGAAAGATCAGAGGTCTGTTGTTTTTCTCATTTTTCTGCATAACCTAAAACATTATTTAAGATATTTTAAAATATTCAGTATTTGACCTTTTAGCTATTTTACATTGTGTTTTGGCAACAGAGAGGGTTTTATAATAGTACAGACTCCTACCAAATAGGGATCTTGGAGGGGGAGCCTTGCATTTAAATTTAGAAATCTTTAATGCTTGGCTAAGAAGGAATTTTTCCCCTTTTTAATATTTTTTACAAGCTTTACTGAAACCAGAGCTTTATAGTCTTGTTTTAAAAGAAACAACAATAAATATCATACAATATTTCCATATCACATTTCAATTGTGTGAGGTCAACACGAAGAAAAATACAGTCCTCCATAGTATATGGCTCTAAAATGGATATTATGATTCTTTACCTCACCCATTCAAATTAGCTTAAACATTTGTTGAGTTTCTTACTCAAGCAATGCACTATACTAAGTATAAATAATGTGGTCCTGGTTCAGAGATTCTAAATTTTGTAACATGATTGAGTGTAACCCATACAGGATTGCTTTATGCTTAAGCATGCCACCAAGTCATGGGTGCCCAAACTAGCAAAATTAAAAACAAACAAACAAACACAAAACCTCTCTTATTTTGAGGTCACAGTGACTCATTTAATTTCACCTTTTGCTCTCACTACCTTGGGTAGGGAAGGAAAGAAACTGCACTGTTCTGTTGTCTTTCAGGCAGAGTTGGGATTGAGCTTCTAATTATATTATGGAGGATTTGGATCAGAGTTAAAAGGTCAACCACTGCTGCTGGGGGTGGGTGAGGCACTCCTGGCAGAACACAGGCAGCAAATCTGGAGTTGCCATGATGGACTCCAGTCCTGGGGCTCCCACCTGGCACCTGAGGGTTCTCCACGGAATCACAGGTACAGTGATGCATGGTAGCTCCTCCAAGAAAATGGGATGCCACAGTCGTGGGATCAGTACTTGGGAGTAGGAAGTCAGCAACATCTTCACAGAGAGGACCCTGGGAGGTTACTGTCCTTCCATCTACAATGGCTGATTTTTAAAAAAATACAGGGTGGAGCAGTAAGTAGCAGAGAAAGCAGCCTCTCTGAGAATCACTGTCCAGACACTGGAATATAGCATCAAGAGGAAAACAAGAAGGAAGGAAGTGGGTCCCCTGGACCCAGAAAGAATCTGAAGTGTGAATTGAAGCCCACAGAAAGAGTGAAAAGGAAAACTTCAAGGAAGAAGAAGGCAGTAGCTAGCAGCACCTTCACCCTGAGACAGAACTCACTGTATGAGAGGAGCTGCTCAAACCTGGGGAGGCAGAGTCACAGTGATGGTGCTGGCTTGCAACCCCAGAGGCCTGTGCTGAGAAATGTGATGGTGGAGGGGAGTGGCACCTCCTACCTCAGCCTCCCGAGTGCTGGGATTAAAGGCGTGCACTACCACACCCCGCACAGTGGCAGACATGGAGACTGTGAGTGTAGAGGACTTAGTCCTCCCCTGGGGAGAAAGCAATTAGCCCAGAGCCATTTTGGAGATGGGTGGGATAAGCCCAGAACCCAGAACTCCTGCTGGCTGTGCCTAGCAGCTCCCAGTTGGGTGCAGACCCATGGAAATTACTTGGACTTCAGCAAGCCCAGTGAGTTTGGTCTCAGGATGGGCCTGCTGAGATAATCCACTACACTGCCGTAACGCAACTGCTGGCTTGCTGGGATAGATTGGCACAATTTGGCTATCTGTCTCCATAGGTTGTCTACTGGTGAAACCAGAGAGAATCCTGGAAGTGGACTGTTTGTTTTTCTTTTTCTTTTTTTCTTTCTCCTTCATTGTTTTTATATGAGTGTGAAAGTGGTTCCTAACCTCTTTGTGGGTGTGGTTCTATTCTTTTCTTCCTTCTCTCTCTTCCATTTCTTTTTTCCTTCAGTCTTCTGCACCAGTTTCCCCCAGTTGGCATGATTCCCCTTTGTCCTTCAACTTTCTAATCTCTTTCTCATCTTCTACTTCTCTATTTTCTCCTTAATCCAGTTTAAATTTTAACCCTTGTGGGCAAAATGGACTTATATATACAGACTTATATATTGCATACAATTATCTTGTTTGTTTTACATTTTGTTATATAATCACAAATCTAGTTCATATGGTTAAAAGTTGCAAATTAAGGGTTAGCTCAGTTTGTTGTTTTATAGGCTGTGTTTGATGCTATTGGTGCTATTATAGTCAAAATTGACATAATAATTGTTCTAAACAGCTGTTGGTCCTGGTATTCCATGACTGAGATTAAATCAGGGTCACAGAAAATATGGTGGCACAGTGGCAAAGAACCAGGGACTGGGCCAAATAAGCAACAACTTCTTATCTGCAACAAACTGAAGAGGTAAGATCTTCCAACAGACTCAAAACCCAAAAACCAGCTAACCTGGAGGATACCTCAGAGAAGTAATCATCACCTAGGGGTCCTAAAGACTACCAATAAAGCAACCCACCATAGGCAAATTACAAGCATCAACCCAGGAATTAAACTTAAAAAAGAGAGAAAATAAAATGAGAATAAACTTAAGCAAAATGCAACCCAAGACATCCAGTTCACCAAAGGCAAATCCAGGAGACAATTAGGTGGGACAATCTGAAAGCTCACCATCAAACCTCTCTGAAGCAGTAACAACAAAGCAATTGGATGAGGCTCTGGAAAAAATGAAATCAGAAGTAATCTGATAACTACAGAGATTAACAAAATACACACCATGCTTACTGACATTAGAGCAGACACATACAAAAAAAATAGATGAGCTTAATAAAATTATGGAAGCTCAGCATAGGAAAGAAATGGAATCCCTAAAGCAGATTCAAACAGTTACCCAGGAGAATAAAAACTCCATTGAAAGTATTTGAAGCAGATTTGGCCAATGTGAGGACAGGATCTCAACTATTGAAGACAGGTTTGTAGTTAGTGACCAGGAAAAGAAAGATTTCTCAAAAATAGCAAGGGACCATTAAAAATCAACCCAGCAGCTGCTAGATGAGACAAAGAAGAATAATTTAAGATTAACTTGAGTCAATGAACAAGCAGGAGATACTACAAATGACATTAAAAAAATGTTCACAGACATCATGACAGAAAGCTTTCCTGGTAGAGAAAAAGGATTTGACATACAGATAAGCAGGCATATGGAACTCCAATAAACAATGATAAAACAACAACAACAACAACAACAACAAAAACAAACCTCCAGTCATGCATATCATAGTCAAGATTCTAGAAATTCAACAAAAGAATAGAATCTTAAAAGATGTTAGGGAAAAGAAACAAATTTCCTATAAATGAAAGCCCATTAGAACCACAGCTGACTTCTCAGCACAAATTCTCAAGTCAAGGAAAGCTTGGAGTGAGGTACTCCAAATTCTAAAGGAAAACAACTTTCAACCCAGGTTGATGTACCCTGCAAAACTACCTTTCAAAACTGATGGAGAAATAAGATACTTTCATAACAAAGAACATCTGAAGAAATTTATGATGACCAAATAAGCATTCCAAAGTGTTCTGAAGGACATTCTAGAAAGAGATAATGAGGACTACAGCTCCATGAATCCCAACAGAAGGAATCCACCAGGGAAGGCAAACCATTAGAGGAAGGGGAAAGGAGAGAGGAGAGCCAACAAGAGGAAAATAACTTGACAAAGATAAGTCAATATATTTCAGGTATAACCATCAATGGTAGTGGTCTCAATTCACCAGTCAAAAGACACAGAATGGTAGAATGGATCAAGAAGCAAGATACAACAATATGCTGCATATAAGAAACATTAAATTCAAAAAGAAATTGATAGACTGAAAGTGAAAGGATGGAAAACAATACTCCATGTGATGGGAACCCAGAAAAAACATAGGGGTAGCTAGTCTATTTGCAGACAAAGTGAATTTCAAGCCAGCTGATTAAGAGAGATAAAGAAGGTCACTACATCTGCATAAATGGAAACAATCCAAGAGGAAAAGATAACAATCATCAATATATATACAACAAATACCAGTGTATCCAACTATATAAAACAATTACTAATGGACATGGAAAATCAAATAAACCCTAATACAATTGTATTGGGAGACCTTAATACACCACTGTCACAAAAAGACAGATCAACTAGACAAAAATATCAGTAATGAAATATTGAAACTTGTTATAGTGTGGTTGGTTGGATGGCCCCCACTAAAGCCTCACGTAATCAGGGATGCAGCTGAGTCTGGCATTAGTGATTGGTTTGTTGTCTGGTGCTGGGATAGGCCATGTGAGTGCTACACCCACCTAGGGGTGGAGCCGACATACAGTGCAAGGGCAGGGAGGAAGGCATGTCCTCTCTCTCTCTTGCCAGTTTGCCTTGCTGTTGTGGTGGCCATGAATGGCTGCCCTGCCACACCACACTGCCTTGGAGCCAACTAAGTATGGACTGAAACCTCCAAGAACTGTAAGAAATAAACCTTTCCTTCCCTAACTTTGAGTGTCAGGTATTCTGTCTCAGCAATGAGAAAAAAGTAACTAAAACAAAACTGAAACAAACTTTTGAACAAATGGACTTAGTAGATGTCTATAGAGTGTTCCACCCTATGGCATCAGAATACACATTCTTCTCAGCTGCACACGGAATGTTCTCCAAAATAGACCACATACTGACTCATAGAACATGCTTAAGTAAATGTAAAGGAATTCAACTTATTTCATGCATACTATCAGATCACAGTGCAATGAAATTGGAAATCCATGCCAAAGGATACCACAAGAACCTCATAAACACATGGAAACTAAATAGCACCATCCTAAACAACCAATGGGTCACAGATGAAATTAGACAGTTTTTACAGTTGAATGATAACAATAATACAGCATACGAGAACTCATGGAACATAATGAGAGCAGTCTTAAAAGGAAAATTTATAACAGTAAATACTTATATCAGGAAAACAGAGCAAGCACATATGAACAACTTAATGTTGAACTTCAAATCTCTAGGAAAAGATGAGCAGGCTAAACCAAAAGCTCATAGAAGGGAAGATATTATAAAGATCAGAGCAGAAATTAGCACACTGGAGACTAAAAAAGCAATACCAAGAATCAATGGATCAAAGAGTTAGTTCTTTGAAAGATTAAATAAAATTGACAAACCCTTAGCCAATCTTAACAAAAAAAGAAAAGAAAAGACTCAAATCCACACAATTAGGAATGAAAAGGGTAAAATCACAACAGACCCTGCAGAAATCCAGTCGTACTTTGAAAACTTGTATTCTAATAAGATGGAAAATGCAGAAGAAATGGACAGATTCCTAGGTATATATGAATTACCAAAGCTGTATCAAGAAGATATAAAAACCCTAAAAAACCCAATATGAATAAATGAAATCAAAGATGCAATTAAAAACCTATTAACAAAGAAAAGTCCAGGTCCTGGTGAATTCACTGCTGAATTCTACAAGAAATTTAGAGAATTCCTAATACCACTACTTCTCAAACTCTTTAATGAAATTGAAAGGGAAGCAATACTCCCAAATTCATTCCTGGAATCAAGCATTACCCTGATACCAAAACCGGAGAAGGACCCAACTAAGAAAGAGAATTACAGGCCAATTTCCCTAACGAACATTGTCACAAAAACCCTCAATAAGATACTGGCAAACAGGCTGCAGCAAATCATCAAGATTATACATCATGATCAAGTGGGATTCATCCCAGGGATGCAGGGATGGTTCAACATATGTAAATCCATAAATGTAATACACCATATTAACAGAACCAAGGACAAAAATCATATGATTATCTCAATAGATGTAGAAAAAGCTTTTGACAAAGTTCAGTACCCATTCATGATAAAAACTCTACAGCAAACTGGAATAGATGGTCTCTATCTCAATCTGATAAAAGACAGTTATGACAAACGAACATCCCACATCATACTAAATGAACAAAAACAGAAAGCTTTCTCTCTAAAATCAGGAACAAGACAAGGATGTCCAGTGCCTCCACTCTTACGGAACATAGTCCTGGAAATTTTAGCCAAAGCAGTTAGACAAGATAAAGAAATAAAAAGAATAACGATAGGAAAGGACGAAGTTAAACTATCGTTATTTGCAGATGACATGATACTCTACTTAGATAACCCAAAAAACTCCACCAAAACACCACTAGATTTAATAAGCAAATTCAGTAATGTAGCCGGTTCCAAAGCCAACACTCAAAAATCAATAGCCTTCCTGTACATGAATAACAAACTCACTGTGAGAGAAAACAGGGAAACTGTACCTTTTACAATAGCATCCAAAAAAATGAAATACTTAGGAATCAATCTAATAAACAATGTAAAAGACTTCTACACTGAAAGCTATAGTACTCTGAAAAAGGAGATCGAAGAGGATATTAGAAAATGGAGAGCCGGGCGTGGTGGCGCACGTCTTTCATCCCAGCACTCGGGAGGCTGAGGTAGGTGGAGTGCTGTGAGTTCGAGGCTGGCCTGGGCTACAACGCGAGTGCAAGGCTGGCCTGAGCTACATAGTGTGACCCTGCCTCAAAAAACCAGGGCCAGGAGTTTGGCTCAGTGACTTAAGCGCCTGTCTGACAGGTACAAGGTTGTGAGTTCAATCCCTGGTGCCCCCGCCCCCGCCGCAAAAAAAAAATGGAGCGATATCCTGTGCTCTTGGGTAGAAAGCACCAATATAGTGAAAATAGCCATACTTACAAAACTGTTACACAGATTCAATGCAATCCCAGTCAAAATTCCAATAGTATATCTCACAAAATTAGAGAAAACAATTCTAAAATTCATCTGGATCCAGAAGAGACCTGGAATAGCGAAGGTAAACCTGGGAAACAAAGACAAGACAGCGGGCATCACAATCCCTGATTTTAAATTATACTATAAAGTTACTGTGATTAAAAAAAAAACAGTATAGTACTGGCAAAAAACAGACCTGAAGATCAATGGAACAAATTAGAAGAGGCAGAAACAACTTCAGACACACTAAGCCACCTCATCTTTGACAAAGGTGCCAAACACACTCACGGTGCTGGGAAAACTGGCTCTACACGTGCCAAAGATTAAAACTGGACCCATATCTTTCACCGTGTACCAAGCTAAAATCGGAATGGTCCAAAGATCTTAATGTTAAAACAGAAACATTAAATCTGCTGGAAGATAGAGTAGGTAAAACTCTCGAAAACACTGGTGTAGGCAAAAACTTTATGAACAAAACCTTGATTGCACAGGAACTATCACAAAGAATCAACAACTGGGATCTCACCCCATTGAAAAACTTTTCCACAGCAAGAGAACCCACCAACAGAGTGAAGAGACAACCCACAACGTGGGATAAAACGTTTACCAGCTGTACCTCAGCCAAAGGATTATTATGGAGAATGTATGAAGAACTCAACAAAATCAGTCCTCCCAGATTTAAAGACCCAATCCAAAAATAGGTATCTGAGATGAATGCGTATTTCTCAGAAGAAGAACTATGAACGGCAAATAAATATGTGAAAAAAATGTTCAACATCACTGGTCATTTAAGAAATGCAAATTAAAACAACACTGAAATTCCACCTCATCCCAGAAAGAATGGTTATTATCAAGAAATCAAGCAATAACAAATGTTGGAGAGGCTGTGGGGAAAAAGGAACCCTTCTCCACTGCTGGTGGGAATGCAGAGTAGTGCAACCACTGTGGAAATCAGTGTGGAGAGGTCCCATTCAACCCAGCTACTCCCCTTCTGTGTATCTTCCCAAAAGATTTTAAAACAGCATACCACAGTGATATATGTGCACCCATGTTTTTAGCAGCAGAATTTGTAATAGCCAGATCTTGGAAGCAACCTAAATGCCCATCCACTGAGGAATGGATTAAAAAGATGAGATATTTTTATACAGTGGAGTACTACTCAGCCATAAAGAAGGATAGACTGGAGACTTTTATAGGTAAATGGATGCAACTTGAGACTATACTCATTAGTGAAATAAATAAGACACATGTGTGTAAACATCACATTGTTTCATTAGTGTGAGAAGCTGAAAGAAAAGACATATGCATATGTTTATGTATATGTATATAAAAATAGTTAAGGTTGTTATACTACTGATTTCTCTGAGTTCACTAAAGAGAAAGATTTGTGCCAGTATTGTTCAGACAATTGAATGTAGATGGTTTGTACTCTGGGTGAATGATTTGGGAATGACTGCACAATGTATGTACCAATGTTGCCCCCGATTGACATGTTTTGAAATTTTGTTTTAGTTTTCTTTCTTTCTTTCTTTTACTTCTTAAAATAAAATGTATTTGGAAAAAAATATGGTGTGTATTTAAGTTTTTAAGAACTTATTATGATAAAAGACATATTACCATTGTCCCCTCAATATACTCTTCCTTGTTCGGAATACGCCTATTCTTTTTTCTTTTTTCTTTTCTTTTCTCTTTCTTTCTTTCTTTCTTTCTTTCTTTCTTTCTTTCTTTCATCACGAACACATTTATTTGTACAATCTGCATAGCAGACCAAAGTCTGTGGCAACACCTAAACACTTTTGAGCGTTAAAAGTTAAGATACTTGAGATACTGTCCGTGAACCCTGATGGAAAGTCCTCCCCCTCATTCCTTTCACTTGGGTAGACAAGTTTGTGCCTGAGAACAGTTCTCAGTGGGCAGCACCATGTAGGGCAGTGGCAATTCAGACTGAGGCTGATTTTTCTAGGTCTGCACCATGATGAAAGAACTCTGTCATGATTCAGTTGGCCTCTCAGTGATGCTCCTCCCTGGAGCCCACAAGGGTTACAACTCAGGCCCCGAACAAAGGGAATCAGGTGCTCTGGGACGTCCGCCTGGAATACATCCTTCCCTCTTTTCCTCCGAAGGGTTGCAGTAACCAGCTGGGGTTGGAAATCGCTGTCAGGTACTTCCGCATCAGGTTGTTAAGAACAGTTTGATTTTTCAGCCCCACAACCTCGGCAGGGGCTAAGTCCTCCAGCACTGCAGTTACCCCGATGTCAAGGGGCCCAGAGATCACGCCTCGCGGAACCTTTCCCCTGCCTGAAGCAAGGCCTGAATCTGTGCTCGGCTCATCCCCAGCCTCTCCACCAGCAGCTGCCCCCAGCCGCCGTCCTCTCCGCCGGTCTCTGTGAGCCAGCAGATGACGATGGTATAGTTCCTGTGGTTGCTCTGCAAGGGACACCGCCCAGTTTCCAGGGTTTACACTCCCTTTAAAACAAAGGATGTGTGGGAAGAAAAGACAGCCAGATTTCCTCGGGTTCCCTGCACCTGCTTTGTGACTTGAGGAGGAATATTTTTCTGCCCGTTTCGGGTTCTTCACCGCAGCTCACAGGCGTTAACTCTTCCCCCTGGTCCCAGGCCCCGCGACCCCCTTTAGGAAGGGCCTAAGCGGGCGCGTACACACTCATGAGCCCTCATTCCCACATATTATTTTGGGTTTTTTTTTTTTTTTTTTTGAGGCAGGGTCCTACTATATAGTTCAGACTGGTCTTGAACTTACTATGTAGTCCAGGCTGGTTTCAAACTTGTGATAATCCTCCTGCCTCAGCCTCTTGAAAGCTGAGATCATCATGCCCATTTATCCCATTCTTCTTGCCTTTATTTATTTATTTTTGAGTGTCTTTATGAAGAGTGACAAAAAATATGGTGAATGCTGCTGCCAAAGTGTCATCCAAAAAAAAAAAAAAAAAGGCAGAGTCATAAAAACATTACTGTGTATCCTCATACACATTGCTCACCAGATCTGGCATCTGTGTGGCTTCTGGATCTTCCTCCACGTCAAAATGACCATGAATGGTAAACGTTTTTAATTGAGTCATGATACAGAGGCAGCCACAACAGACTGACTGAAGATACAAAAGAAGACTTCCAGAACTGCTTCAGAAAGTGGCTAGAATGATGACATAAGTATGCACAAAGTCTCACATCTATAACCTCAGGATCAGAAGGATCGCTGTTAGTTTGAGGTCAGCCTGAGCTGCATAGTGAGACCCTGTCTCAAAAAAAGAAAAGAAAAAGAAATTCATTGTATTGTTTGATCATTCTAAGTATGTTTCTGGATCCTGTCTAGGGTTACTCCATAAAAACAAACTAAGAATCCTCTCCTTGGTCTCTTGTTGGCCTTATGAACCATCTAATATAAATTCCACAAACTTACAAGCATGTACATGTTTTCTGATTCCTCTTTATACCCCTCTAATGGAGACACTGGGCGATTGCTCTTGACATAATACGATCCTTCTTCACTCATAGGACCCCTTCACATTCAAGAAATTCCAATTTTTTGTGAGTTTCCTAGTGACTTCATGGCTTAACTGACCTGAGGGCTTGGTGGTTCCTGCTTTTTTTCCCCTTCTTTAGTACCTGGATGTTTCTGGAAATTTGTGTCTGAAGTGCTACTTTCTCCATTTTTTATTCCTGAGTGTACTCCTGAGATTCTTTTCATGGCAGCCACAGGCACTGTTCCAATCAGCACTTGCACTTATACTGCCCTCATAGGACCTAGGAGAGTCAGGAGTATAGAAATGTGTTCCCTCCTCACTGCTTCTTGGCAGTCTTTTAAAATTTATTATTTATTTAGCAGTACTAGGGATTAAACTCAGGGGCTCACACATGCTGGGCAAGTGCTCTACACTGAGCTACATCTCCAACCCTTCTTATTTATTTATTTTTTAGACAAGGTATTACAATGTTGTCCATGTTGGCCTCAAACTTTTAGTTCTCCAGTCTCAGCTCCATGAATACTGAGATTACAGATATGTGTCACCATACTTGACTCATTTATTACTTATTTTAAGACTGTTTCCCTGGCTGACATCTAACTTGAGATTCTCCTGACTTAGCCTCTTGAGTAGCTGGGATTACAGACTTCTGCAACTGTGTTCAACTATATAAAAAAATTATCAATAAAGTATTTATATTCCATAAACTTGTTTAACATTTTGCATGCAGGAGAACCTGGAAATTCTTTTTACTTTCACTATGTTTGGTCATTTGGAGTTTTACAATTTAATATTGTTCTTACTTTGAAGTTCATAGAGAGCAGATAGCAGGAGTCATACTCTCTTCAGTTGGGAGCACTAGCAGTCCAAAGTAACCTGAATTTTAGGTTCTAATTTTGCAGACTTGGCGGAGAGAAGCTCAGACGATGGATAGTCCTCCATGACTGTCTCCTATCCCAGCACCCTCATCCCAGAATCCTTCAGGTTAGGAATAAGAACTAGGAGCTTGGGAATGGCTTAATGCAGAGGACATGGTAATTTGAAGATGGTCAATCTCTTCCTAAGAGCGTCGGTGGGGGGCTGAAAGGGTGAGATGAAAACTCAATAATACAGCTGCCACTACTGTAGGGCTGGAAGACTTCAGGGTTGCTCAAGAATGAGGCAGTACCACGAGGTGGCGGTGTTGCCCAGCAAGTGTCACAGGCCAGTGTTTGGGTGATATGGAGCAGTACATCCTCACAAGCAGACTTCCCAGCAACAAGAACCAGCCAGAAGTGGGAAGGGCAAGTCATGTCCTGGAGGCGGGAGAGGAGGACTGGAGAGGGGGCTTCTGAGACCAGGTGATGCATAGGGTCTCTGGCTCAGAGCATGGAAAAGGGGCGCAGAAGTTTGGGATTTCTGAGGGTTGATTTTACTTATCAGCTCCACTGGGTGGC
>RJWM01043798.1:0-13599 GCA_004363535.1 Dasyprocta punctata | reverse complement strand
GGTTCTCCTCCGGGGCGGCGGAGCCCCCATCCCCGGAAGGCGGATCAGATCTCCCTTGATGCAAGCTGGCGCCGCGTGGCGCCGGCGCGTTGCGGTCCGGTTGGACCGGTTCTGGTTCTCCTCCGGGGCGGCGGAGCCCCCATCCCCGGAAGGCGGATCAGATCTCCCTTGATGCAAGCTGGCGCCGCATGGCGCCGGCCGAGCCTAGTTTGGTTTTTTTTGAGTTCTTTGTAAATTCTAGATATCAGTCCTCTGGCTGAGGAGTAGCTGGAAAACTTTTCTCTGTTCCATAGGTTGCCTCCCCAGGCTACTGACTGACCTCTGACTGTACAGAGCTTTTAGTCTGATATAATCTCAGATGTTGATTCTTGCTGCTATTTCATTTGCAATTAAGGTCTTCAAATGTTTTGCCTATTTTATCTTCCACTTGGTTCAATGTTTCTGTTATAATGTTTATTTGATTGAAAGGGTCTACTTTCAATCTTCTGGAAACAGAAAACAAGTTTTCCCAACACCACTAGTGGTACAAGCCATCTTTCTTCTGACCTATGTTTTGGCCTTTTGGTCAAAGATCAAATAGTTGACTATGTCTGGAAAGGTTTCTGTATCCTCAATTCCATTTCAATGATACATGTATCGGTTTTCCTCCCAGTACTATAGGATTTTTATCACTATGGCTTTGTAGTATAATTTGAAGTCAGGTCTTGCTATATTTCCTATTTTGTTCTCATTGTGCAAGTTTGCTTTTGCTATTCTGGGTCTCTTCTGGCTTCATATGAATAAACTTAAGAGAAATGTTTAGATACTTAAGAAACAATAACAAACTAGCCCCAAACTAAAATTAAGGAGGGAAATTATAAAGATGAGAGCAGAAATCAATGAAATTAAGTCTACAAAGACTATTAAAAATCAATATCTTAAAGAGCTGGTTCTTTGAAAGAATAAATAAAATGCATAAGCCCATAGCCAATCTCACTGAGAAAGAGAGAGAAAAGACTCATATCAACGTAATCAGAAATAAAAAAGGTGAAATCAAAATAGGCATTGTGGAAGTCCAGAAGACAGTACCTACTTTGAAAAATTATGTTCCAACAAATTTGCAAATTTGCAACAAATGGAGAGATTTCTAGATGCATATAAACTACCAAAATAACCCAAGAAGACATAAATATGCTTAACAACCCAATAAAATTCAATGAAATTGACACAGTAATATGCAATCTACCAACCAAAAAAGCCCAGGAACTGATGGATTTACCACTGAATTCTACAAAACATTTAGGGGTGTTATATCACCAATACTCTCCAAGCTCTTACAAAAAATTAATAGGGATGGAGTGCTTCAAATTCATTATGGAAACCAGTATCACCCTGATCCAAAACTAGATAAAGACTCAACTAAAAAAGGAAACTCTAATCCAATCTCCTTAATGAACTTAGAAGCAAAATCATTAACAAGATAATAGGAAATAGAACTCAGCACATTACCAAAAAGAGGATACATCATGATCAAGGATTGTTCAACATACATTAGTCAATAAATGTAATACATCACATAAACAGGAGCAAGGTCAAAAACCATATGATCTTATCAATAGACACAGAATAAGCTTTTAACCAAATCCAACAGTCCTTCATCATAAAAACCCTGAAGCAAACAGGTATAGAAGGACCACTCCATAATATGATCAAGGGTGTTTATGACAAATCAGAAGCCAGTATCATGCTAAATTGGAAAAAACTAAAAGCATTCCCCCTAACATCTGGAGCAAGACAAGTATGTGCACTGTCATCTCTGCTAGTCAACATAGTACTTAAAACATTAACAAGAGCATTTAGAAAAGACAAAGGAATAAAAGGGATATATATGGGAAAGGAAGAACTCAAATTATCGTTATTTCTTAATGACATGATACTCTCTGCATAGAAGATCCAAAGAACTCCACCAAAAAACTCTTACAATTTATAACCAACTTCAGAAAAGTAGGATACAAAATTGACACAAAAAAATCATTGGCATTTGTATACACCAATAATGAATGGAATGAGAAGGAAATTATGAAAAAAATACCATTCACAGTCACTTCAAGAAAAATGAATCAGCAAGGAATTATTTGGTTGTTCTTTTGTTTTTTTTTTTGTTTTGTTTTTTGTTTTTTTTGTTTGTTTGTTTGTTTGTTTTTTTGAGACAGAATCTCACTATGGGTTCAGGCTGTCCTTGAATTCACTATGTAGCCCAAGTTGGCCTTGAACTTACAGCAATGCTCCTGCCTCAGCCTTCCAAGTGCTTGAATTACAAGCATGCACTGCCACACCTAGAGACACATCTTTATTAAATTACCAGGTATCCTGCATAGAAACAGAAATTTAAAAGCAGTCAGAGAAAAATGTAAAATCATATATGAAGCTAAACCCATTTGAATTACAGCAGACTTCTTAACACAAACCTTAAAAAAGGCCAGAAGAGCTTAGAGTGAAGTACTTCATGCCCTAAGAGCAAATAACTTCCAGTGCAAATCAATCTACCCAGCAAAGCTTTCCCTCAAAATAGATGGAGAAATGCCTCAACTCCCCAATTAAATGACATCAATTGGCAAACTGGATCAAAAAATAGAATCCAACAGTTTGTTGCATTCAGGAAACTCATCTAGTTAAAAAAGATATTCATAGACTAAAAATCAAAGGGTAGAAAACAACATTTCATGCACCAGAACTACCAAAACAAGCAGGGATAGCCATTTTAACTTCAGGCAGAATAAACATCAGGCTAAAATAAATCAGAAGAGACAAAGAAGGGTACTACATACTAGTTAAGGGAACAATCCCACAAGAAGAGATGATTATTAATATATACACATCAAATACTGGAACATCTATCTTCATAAAACAAATACTGCTGAACATACAGGGTCAAATTTATCCTGACTAATCATAACGGGATCTTAAACTCCACTTTTGCAAAGAGATAGGTCAACTAACAAAATCCAATAAAGAAATATCAGAGCTGAGCCAAATCCTTGAACATTTAGACTTAAGAGATGTCTACAGAATATTACACCCTACTGCAACACAACATGCATTCTTTTCTGCAGCACATGGTACTTTCTCCAAAATATTACACATTCTAGCCCACAAAGCCTGCTTAAATAAGTACAAAAGAATCAGAAGCATGCCGTATGTATTATCAGACCATCATGCAATGATATTAGAAATCAGTGACAGAGGAAACTACAGAAAATGTAGAAGCACTTGGAAAATTAGTAACAACCAATGGATCACAGAAAAAAAATTGAGAAAAGAATTAAAACATTTCTGGAGGTTAATAATGAATATGCCTGTACAACTTCCCAGAACCTCTGGGAAGTTGTGAAAACAGTCCTAAGAGGAAAGTTCATTGTAATCAATAGTTACATTAAGAAAGTATAGTGGACTCAAATAAATATCTTTACAAGAAGCTTTAAGACATTCAATAGATAAAAACAACCTAGACCCAAAGCAAAAGTAAGAAGGGAAATCATAATGTTAGAGTGGAAATGAATGAAATTGAGACTAAAAAACACAATACAAAGAATCAGCAAATCAAAGAGCAGTTTCTGTAGAATAAACAAAATAGATAAACCTTTATCTATTTTGGTAAGATAAACTTACCAAAAGAAAGAAAGAAAAGACTGACATCACTACAGTTAGAGGTTAAATTAAAACCCACACTATTAAATGCAGAAGATAGCAACTATTATGAATAATTGTATTCCAATAAACTGAGAAAATTTTGAAGAAATAGACACATTCCTAGAATTATGTGAATTACCAAAGCTAACCCAAGAGAATGCAAAAATATTTAACCCAATAACAAGCAATAAAATTGATACAGTATTAAAGAATCTACCAACAAAAACTTGTGCCCCTGATGAATGCTACCCAGTGTCACTGCTGAATACTACACAACCATCAAGGAAGTTACACCACCTACACTACTCAAACTCTTCAGAAAGGTAAATTACACAGGGTTGTAGCCCCTGGATGCAGACCAAGTTTCTCAATTGCTTCACCATGGTCAGAGTCTGTACCACCCTTGAGGAGAATAAACATAAACCCTCAGTGCTCCATCAATACCCCTCACAATCCCTCTCCTCACTGCCTGCACCCCACCACCCTCCATGGATTGGGTGACTCTGGTGGTCACTCCTGGGGCTCCTACTTGGTGCTTCGCCCTCCTCTCCTATTACCCCAGACCAGACCTCCCTGAGCCCCTTATCTGAGGATCTTAGTCCCTGTTGTTGTTGGAGTGGAGAGGAGGGTGGAACACAAACAGATTTGATCCCCTAAGTGTCTTTACCTCCTTCCACTTTCTCTAGTGGAAGGCACAAATTTCCACTTGGAAGGGGGTTGAGACCATGTAAAGGAGTGCAGAGAGGTATTCAGCCCTCTTACTCCTTAACTTAGACACCAACAAAGTGAAAACTTCACCAGGGAGCTCAACGTTGGCAGTGTCTCTGAATGACCATAGGAGAGCAGGTCTGTGTTGGTTTTCCCCCAGAGACTTCAAAAGGTTTTCTAAATTCTCCACTTCACATTCAAACTCTTTGTGTGTGTGTGTGTGTGCGTGTGTGTGCGCGCGTGTGTGTGTGTGTGTGTGTGTGTGTGATATTTTTGATTGAGCTCAAGACCATCACTGAGCTATACCCTAACCCAGATATCCGCCCTGGCTTTTTTTTTTTTTTTATAATGCTAGTGACTGAGTCCCAGGAGCACAGAGCTACATGTGAACCCTTGTTTACTTTATGTTTCATTTCTATTTTAAGATAGGTTTTTATCCTTTTTACTCTCCAGGCTGGCTTCACACTTATAATTCCCCTGTCCCAACTTCCACAGTGTCTGGAATTACAAGCATACACCACTGTGCCAGCTTGCTTTTGTGTTTTCTTTCTCTTTTCTTTATTTTTTAAGCCACATTACCAGTCCACTTCCTCAGTCATTAACTGATCATTGCCACACCTTTTAGGGTTGTGGGCAGCATTGTAGCAAATGAAATGCATACCAGTATTTTGCAAAAACTATGCAAGAGGATGTGCATACAGGGGCTTATTTTAATGAGTATCACTGATATGCCCTTCTACAGTTGAGTTTCAAATGAACAGCCTTGGTGATCTTGCAGTAGTGCAGAAGAAGATTTAAAATACCACTCACCCTGGGACAGCCACTGCTGGTGCTTGTCACTTATCTGAGGAAGTCAGTCTTGGGTGGCCAGTTTGCTGGTGATGGGGACTCAAATGGCAATAGAGGGTCATGGTTCAGATGAGTAAAGTGTCAGGTACTGGTTAAGAATTCTGCATTTGAGAACTATGGGTGTTATTAGCTCAGTGAATGGGTGCTTCAAAAGCTTGTGTTGAGCCCTGGGTTTGATCCCAAGCACTCAAAAAAACGGGGGGGGGAGAAAGAAGGAGAGAGATAAAGGGGGGATTTCCCATATACTTTTGAATTTTAAATGAAATGCTTTTATGTCAGTTCATTAGCCTAGCATAGATATTTTGTAAATGGTAGTTGCTATTTGCTTTTCCTCAGTCAGGGAATTCAGGTCACTGAAAACAGTCATTTATCTTCAGGCTCTCCGAAAACTTCCCAAGGTGTGTGAAAAGAGCTCCAGGCACCAGGATTAGAAAATATTTTGAGTCTTCTTTGACATTAGCTTACTGGGTGACATCAGAAAGATCACTTCCTCCTGAGTTTTGGTGTCGTTCAAACTTCATTTTGAGCTGCACCTCTTGTGTTCTAGTGACCCCTTACTAGGGAGTCTGGTTTTTAAAATGAAGATGAAGGTTGGCACCAGTGCTACAGAATAGTATTCTCTGGAGGAGTAGTGCCTCCTTTACTTCATCACACCTTCTTTCTGCCTGCTGTGGCTCCGCCAGCTACAACCTGAACAGTCTTCTGCTGAGCTCAGAGAGAGCAAGGTCAGTTCTTGCTTTGAACTTTGGACAGTGCCCCTGACTCCACTCATATAAACAAATGAATGGGTCCTACTGGGGCAGCAGTCATTAGTCTGAGGCATGAATGCAGGCCACTTCCCATGAGCCTCTGTGTCCCCTCACCCCATTGATGGGGTCACTCAGGAAGGAGCAAGTCATCCCAAGCCTCAGACCAGGATCTTCCACAGATGGCGCTGAAGAGCCAGGAGGCCCAGTGTCTGCAGCAGCAGTGAGGCTAGCTCTTGCTCCACCTGTGGCAGCAAGCAGAGGCCCGACCGCAGTTGACCTCTGAGAAAGAGGCACCACACAGGTTCTACTGCACACGCAGCTCACGGTGAAGCTGCAGCATGAGGGGAGGCAGGGCAAGGTGGACCTGGACAAGGTCTGCCAAGAGCTGCAAGAGACCCAGGTAATGGAGCTACTGAGGCCAGATCCCTGCATGGGAGGACCTGGCCACCTCTGTGCCTTCTCATTATCTCATCTTACCCACAGGAGCACCTGGAAGCCACGAAGCAGCAGAAGCTACAGTCAACCCAGCTGAGCCTCCTTGTTGTGCCTTGGCAAGGGGCAGAGTGCAGCCTGGGGAAGATTCTTGGTGAAAGAGAACTTTACAGTAATGGGCTGGTCATTGTCTCCCAGAAAGTGGCTGTCCCAAGGGGACCCAGCAGGGTCGGGGTATAAGGGGTCTGGTACTGCTCTTGTGGAGCTGACTGGGAGTCATCCTGGCTGCTCCCACGGGAATAAAAGGAGAGGCATGCCCAATGTAGGCCAACATGACCTCAGAGGACATGGACAGCATAGAGGCCAGGATGAGCTGGACTAAACTCTGTCCTTTCTCTATGCCACCTTCCCTGCTGCTCTTTGTGGTCCATCTGGACACCCCAATACCTTGGTTTCCTCACCCTCTAATTTCCCTAGACTCCATACTTTCCCTGGGAGGCAATGGTCAGACATCATCCCCTTAGGAGCAACAAATGCCAGCAATAGAGATGAAGGTTCATTCTATTCTTGGTCCCAGCTTGTCCTGAGCAGTCCTCCCACAAAATCACACCTCACCTTCCTGCAGGCAGCATTTTTAATGAAGGTCTTGCCAGTGCTCAGAAAGAGCTGGTTTGGCTGCACTGGTCATTGAAGGAGCAGAAGAAGCAATGCCATGGCCTGGCTTGCCTGGATCCCTGACCCAGGGTGAGTCTGAGGAGGAGACATGGCCCTGGGAAGGAGGATGACTGCTTGTCTGGGGAAAGCCACCAGGCCCAACAGGAGGATATGGCAAAGTGGCAGGTGAGTGAGTCTGTCCTGCCAGGATGGAAAGAGAGGGCAGGGAAAAGGGGACAGGAAAAGGGCCTGAGAAGAGCGGGTTGTTCTGGCTCTATATGGTGGAGGTCATGCAGGAGAAGGTAGAGCTCAAGGAACAAGTAGATGAGCTGGAACAGTACTGTCTATAGCTCTCTGGGGACACATGTGCCATCAGTGAGCCAGGCCAGTACCCAGGGAGCAGAAGCTGTATCATGTGGGGTTCAGGAAGCCCTGCAAGTGAGCCCAGTCCACTGTCCCCTCTCCATGGCAGATGACACTGTGCAGAGGCAAGGTGTCTCAGCTTGTGTTGCGGGGCTGAGTGGCATCTTCCCAGCCTATCACCTGGATGCTGCTCTGAGATCATGGGGGGGAGGGGGTCCACCATGTGTGCCACAGACTAAAGACTGATCTAATGGGGAGGCAGTGTGGGGTACAGTCTCTGAGGGTGCTCACCTGCAGTGCAGGCTCTCCTATCCATGCCCTGTGCCCTAGCCTGTCAACATTGAGCCAGTTCTTCCTATCAGACTCTGCATGGTGCCCCTATAACTCCATGTCCACGGCCTGAATTTGTGGTCCTGTCTCCTAGGGGTAAGAATTTTTGGAAACTTTTTATAAGAATACTTTATGGACAGTGCCATGGACTTCATGTTATGTCACACCAGGGTGGCTGGGAAGTGACAATCTAATGCCTCCACATTCAGGGTTGCTTCTTTTCATGACCGGCAGGTTGACCCGCGGATGACACTTTGATGTCCTGTAACTACTCCATTTGGTAACATTTCCCCCAATGGTTTTAGTATCTCTTGATATTTATTGCCTAGATCAATTATTCCATTTCAACTGTAGTGAAATTGAGATTTTGAAGTTCCTTTGTCCCTATATCATGGTTTTAGCTGGGATTTTTCCATAAGGAAGACCTTTCAGAATTGGTCATTCTGCAATGTAGTTCCTTAAACAAAGGCAGAATATTTTCCCCTTTATTTTTAATTACCACTTTTCAGAGGAGGGGCAGGGGTAAAAAAAGATGTGTTATATACATACATGAACTCCCCACAAGCATGTGATCATTACATACTAAAAACATGTACTAATAAAACAGAAAATTGAAAAAAAATTACCACATGTCAGAATTAAGTGCACTTAAAGAAGGGAAGAAGAGTATGCTGTTTTCAGCATATTTAGGGGAACTATAGTCCTATGGTAACAAATGACTAGGGCATGGCAGATATGTGCCTATGTCATAGTCTTACATATTACTGAAGTTATCATGGGAACAGTGGGTCAATTCCTAAAACTGATAAATCTTATTTGGAGTTTAGACATTGATGGTCTTTCTTCAGAGTATTAATCTAGGAAGATGATGCAATTTCATTTAGTCATGGTCACTCAATTACCTTAGCTCTCATAGAGCACTCTGGGAAATAACAGAAAATATTAGAAAAATATTAGTGATCCAGCATTATTACTACTTCCTGAGAGAAACAGAAACTTTTAAGATGTCATTTCAAAACACAAGCACTAAGTAAATTTTTAGTATCTACGAATTAAAATTTTACATGAAAAAAAATTGTACATGAATGGGACTGGAGAGGATGGAATAGTGCAGGAACAGCGCTGGGGGAACATCAGAACAGTTCAACAGATGTCAAAAATCAGGCTGTGGGTGAAAAAAATAGTGTTAATTAACTGGATTGTTAAGCATTCTAAATACTAACAATTATAATTGTTGTTGAAGGAAGGGATATAAGGTAAAGGAAGGAGTATTAAAAAAATACTTGGGTAAAATAGTGATCCCAATTGTTGAACCTGATGAAACACATCAAAGAAAAATCTGAATGAAACCTGTAAAACACAGAAAGAAAACTATTTCTCAAACTATTGCGGTTAAAATTACTGAAGAACTTAGAGAAAAATAGAAATAGTGAAAAGAGCAAAAGAGACACATTACATGTGTGAAAACTTCTACAATCAAATTAAAAATGTAAACAAGAAAAAAATTATCTGAAAAGTTAAAAATATTTCTCCATGAATTATTAATTTAAAAAACAGACACCTATTTAATTCCACTTATGAGATATACTTAGATTAGTCAAATTCATGGAGGCAAGGAGTAGAATGGTGGTTTCCAGGGTTTCTGGGCTGGGAGAGTAGGCCAGTTTCTTTTTCATGGGCATAAAGCTTCAGCTTTGCAAGCTGAATAGACATGTGTGATCGATGGTAATGATGGTCATACAACCAAGTGAGTGTAGCTAAGATGTTCAAATGTACACAAACAAAATGCTAAGGTGGGGGGCCCAGCTCAACCGGGTCCTGCGAACCAGTGTGATCCAAGAATTGACGTGACCCTCAGAGGAACACCTGGCCAGCCTCGCAGGACACAGAGGTACACAGCCCAGCCCAGATCAGCCCAGGACCGCAGAGCTGCTCACTCACCGGGGACTGACCAACATAGCTGCAGGGACTTGCAGAGCTTGTGCTCCCCGCACCAGAGCGTCGAGCACACGTGAGCTCCATACTTCAGTGGAGCCGCTTGTGCATGCACCATCCCAGGGCTCGCCGACCCCCACCCAGCTGGGTTTCTCCCAGCACTGTAGGCCTGGGACTTGCCCAGGCTTGCCCTGGCAAAGAGTTTGTCATTCTGAACTTGCAGACAGGCCCAGGCTCTGGGTGGCATCACTCTGAGGTACTCTGTCTAGCTCCCCAGGACTGGGAGGCCTTGGCCCCCCACCCAGATAAGGTGGAGGCTCCACCCGCATGCCCCAGGAGGCCAACCTCCTTTGCTGCACATAAGGCCCAGCTCGACCGTGTCCCACAATCCAGCGCAATCCAAGAATCAGCGCGACCCTCAGGGGAACGCCCAGTCAGCCTCGCAGGACACAGGGCCACATAGGTTCTAGAAGAAAATGACAAAATGAAAGACCAAGAGGCAGTCTCCATCCCCCAGCCCACAAAGAACAAACCCAGGAGACACTGAAATGGAAGACAGTGGGAGTCACAAAAAGGGACTTTCTGAAATAATAGCAAATGCAATAAAGCAACAGCTTGATGAAGCTATAGAGAAATTCAAATCAGAAATATTCTCTCAGCTAAAAAATGAAATGAGAATCATTATTAAAGAAATGTTGTGTGTATCTAAAGAAGAGCAAGATAAAAAATAGAAGAACTTAAGAAAATGATTGAAACTTTGAATGAACAATATAAGACACAAACAGAATGCATGAAACAGATGTAAAGGGAAATGCAGGAAATGAAAAACTCCATGGAAAGTTTGAAAAACCACTTAAACGAAGCTGAAGACAGAATCTCAGATCTTGAAGACAGCATGGGAGATCATGGCCATGAAAGAAAAGATCTCCTAAAAATAGTAAGGAACCAAGAAACAACAATTCAACAGCTGCAAGACGATGCCAAGAGAAATAACATAAGATTAATAGGCATAAATGAAAAAGCAGGGGTCAATACTAATGACTTGTGAAGACTATTCACAGAAATAATAGCAGAAAACTTCCCAAACATGGGAAGAGAATCCGAAATACCAGTAACTGAAGCATGCAGAACCCCAATTAACCACAACCAAAATAAATCCTCACCCAGACATATAATAATAAGGGTATCAGAAATACAGCACAAGAACAAAATACTAAAAGCTGTCAGAGAAAAGAAACAGATCACCTAGGAAGGAAAGTCTATCACAATCATGGCAGACTTCTCAACACAAACCTTTAAGTTAAGAAGAGCTTGGAGTGAAGTATTTCAAACCCTGAAAGAAAACAACTTTCAACCCAGATTGATGTACCCTGCAAAACTATCCTTAAAAATTGATGGAGAAATAAGATACTTTCATGACAAAGAAGAACTGAAGAAATTTATGGCCACCAAACCAACACTACCGAGAGTACTGAAAGACACTCTAGAAAGACACAAAGATAGCCACAATCTTAAGAACAACAACAAAAGGAAACCACTAAGCAGGGCAAGTAATTAAACAGAAAATGTAGAAAACCAACAACAGAAAGATATCATGACAGGGATGAGCCGGTACATATCAGTTATATCAATCATTGTAAATGGTCTCAACTCACCAATAAAAACAAACAGACTGGCAGAGTGGGTTAAGAAACAAAATCCAACAATATGCTGTGTACAAGAAACACATTTCACTCAAAAGGAAACTCACAGACTAAAAATCAAAGGCTGGAAAACAATACTCCATGCAACAGGAACCCAGAACAAAGCAGGGGTAGCTATTATGTTTGCAGACGATGCAAACTTCAAACCGAAAATGATCAAAAGAGATAAAGAAGGTCACTACATACTTGTTAGGGGAAAACTTCAAGAGGAAGAGATTACAATCATAAATATATATGCACCGAATATGGGAGCACCCAACTATGAAAGACACTTCTTAATAGACATGAAAAACCAAATAAACAATAATACAGTTATAACAGGGGACCTTAACACCCCATTGTCACAGAGAGATAGATCAACCAAACAAAAAATCAGCAAAGAAATAGCAGAACTGAATCAAGCTTGTGAACAAATGGACCTAGTAGATGTATACCGAGTATTCTACCCATCAACATCAGAAAACACATTCTTCTCAGCTGCACATGGGTTCATTCTCTAAAATAGATCATATACGGGTCCACAAAGCAAGCTTAAGTAAATAAAAATGAACTGAAATAATTCCATGCACATTATCTGACCACAGCACAGTAAAATTGGAAATGAATGACCAAAAAACCTACAATAACCGCATAAACACATGGAAATTAAATAACACCCTCCTAAATAACCAATGGGTCACAGAAGCTAAAGAAGAAATTAAACAATATCTACAATTGAATGAAAATGCAAATACAAATTACCGCAACCTGTGGGATACAATGAAAGCAGTCCTCAGAGAGAAATTTATTGTACTAAACTCTCATATCAGAAAAATGGAAAGAACACACATAAACAACCTAATGCTGCACCTCAAACTCCTAGAAAAAGAAGAGCAAGTCAAGTCCAAAGCCCAAAGAAGGGAGGAAATTATTAAGATTAGAGCAGAAATTAATGCAATTGAAACTAAGAAAACAATACAAAGAATTAATGAATTGAAGAGTTGGTTCTTTGAAAGAGTAAATAAAATTGATAAACCCCTAGCCAACCTTATCAAAAAAAGGAAAGAAAAAACTCAGATTCATGCAGTAAGAAATGAAAAGGGTGAAATCACTACAGACCCGGTGGAAATACAGAAGATCATCAACACCTACTTCAAAAACCTTTACTCACATAGAATTGATAACACAGAAGAAATGGACAGATTCCTAGAAACCTATGAATTACCAAAGCTAAATCAAGAAGACATAAAGCTACTGAATAACCCAATTTCAGCTAATGAAATTGAAAATGTAATTAAGACCCTACCAACAAAGAAAAGCCCGGGCCCTGATGAATTCACTGCTGAATTCTATAAGAAATTCAGGGAAGACTTAATGCCAACACTCCTCAAACTCTTCAATGAAATTGAGAGGAAAGCAAGTCTCCCTAACTCATTCCTGGAAACAAGTATTACCCTAATACCAAAACCAGAGAAAGACCCAACCAAAAAAGAAAACTACAGGCCAATCTCCCTAATGAACATAGATGCAAAAATCCTCAATAAAATTCTGGCAAATAGAATACAGCAAATTATCAGAAAGATTATACACCACAATCAAGTGGGATTCATCCCAGGAATGCCGGGATGGTTCAACATACGGAAATCAATACATGTAATACACCATATCAACAGGGCCAAGGACAAGAACCACATGATCATCTCAATAGATGCAGAAAAAGGTTTCGACAAAATCCAACACCCATTCATGATAAAAACCCTACAGAAAATCAGAAATGATGGTCTCTATCTCAACCTGATAAAAGCCATATATCACAAACCAACAGCCTACATCTTACTAAATGGAGAAAAACTGAAAACTTTCAACCTAAAATCAGGAACAAGACAAGGATGTCCATTATCACCACTCCTATTCAATATAGTTCTCGAAATGTTAGCCAGAGCAATTAGACAAGAGAAAGAAATAAAGGGAATAAGGATAGGAAAGGAAGAAGTGAAATTATCATTATTTGCAGATGATATGATACTCCACATAGAAGACCCCCAAAAATCCATTAGAAGACTTTTAGAAGTAATAACTAAATTTAGTAATGTAGCTGGATACAAGGTGAACACTCAAAAATCAATAGCATTCCTGTACACAAACAACAAAGTCACTGAGAGAGAAATAAGGGAAACCACACCCTTCACTATAACATCCAAAAAAATGAAATACTTAGGAATCAATCT
>RJWM01043797.1:0-13617 GCA_004363535.1 Dasyprocta punctata | reverse complement strand
TTTTTTGTACAGCAGGCTAGTAGGGAGAAATCTTAGGACATGAAGAGCACTTGTTTATTTACTGCTTACAAGTAAACAAGAGTGACTGAACAAATGAGTGAATAAATGGAGTTGTGGCCTACAGCTAGCTGGTTAACAAATACTACCTTTATTCCAGAATCTACAGTTCAACCAACAGAGCTGCTGCCTGGCCAGAGGCAACTTTCCTACATTTCATGCAAGTGAATGCAAGTGATAAATGTTAGTTCTGCATCAAGATCTTTAAGAAGCAGGATTGCCTCCTTTACACTCCTTCTCCTTCTGCTGGTTTATGTGCAAAAAAACCCAAAACCCAAAAACCAAAGAACAACAACAACAACAATCAAACAACCCCCAACCCCCCCCCACCCAGCCAAACTACAATGCCTCTCTAGGAATGTTGGAGGCCCAGGAGGCAAGGAACCTTCATTCCTGAAATGTTGGGAGGGGAGCATCTCATGCACCAAGAGCACTCACCTTACGCTATTAAACAAGCAGAAATAAACTTAGGTATTTCAGCCTTTCCACATGTTTGGGTCTCTTTCATATTACAGACTAGCTTACAGGGAGCATGCTTAATATTTTTTTTTTCTGTTGACTGTGTGCATTTGCAAACTATTTAAAGACTACTGGACTAAGCACTTGCCAAATGAAAATGAAATAGTAAAGGTTGGCTTTTCTGATGTATCAGACCCAGGGGATAACAGCTTACCAGTTCTAAGCCAAACCCTCTTGTAATCAAAAGCTGTAATCATCATGAATGCTGTCTAAGCTGGGTGAGTTTTATTTTTGCAGAAGTGAAAAAAGTGAAAATTTTAGGAAGCTTTGCAAATTTAGATTATTATTAATTGTAAAAAACAACTACTTCTTTGGTAATCTAAGGATTATCATAGAAAATGTTGATGTATTCAAGAACATTATTGGGAAATATTAGTGAAACAGCAAAATGGAACATTTGTTTGGCACAGATTTTGCTTAAATTGGCAACCGTCTTAATGTCCTTAGGGTTTATCTTAAATTGTCTTCATTCAAGGCCCATGGATGTTTAAGATTCAAGTATTTTCCAGTTAGCTTTGCCAATGGGATGTGAGTTTTCTGCATTTCCCTTTTTCTCCTCCCTGGATTTGGATGGTGAGACTCAGAGAGCCTTCCTTAGAGCCTTCAGCTTGGGAAGAGCATAGAATGATTCATCAAAGCAATATTCTTGAAAGCTGAGACCAACAGACCATGATTAAAGTCAGCTTGCAGTTATATGGGTTGGGACTGTCATACCAGCTGCTTGTAAACCCAAGATGATAGATGTCTTACTGTTATCCTTACTGCTCTCCAAAATTTATCAGCAAGGAAGAAAAATGGGGAAAAGCTGTAATTCTCAGAGGTTCCAAAATTCTTTTTGCAGCAGGGAGTAGTAAAGGCTTTTTGGGTGTCAGTCATGAATCATCGGGCATTTGTGTGGTTCCTGAAGTGGCAGAGCCTTGGCACTGTAATCAAAAGCAGCAGGGGTACCTGGATGGGAGGGTGGAACGGTGTTAAGAGGGCTGCCACACAGATCCATTTGTCTTTCTAACCTGAGGATTTTAGCAGTGACTGTTAAGGGAAAACACGTTAACAGGGAAACAAAATTCTGTAGCCTCACTCACTATGGACAGATTAGTGACTCTGGGGAAGGGAGCTGCTAGGGCAAGGTGCAGGAATATTGGTGCCATGGAGCTAGAGAAGGTCTAGGTGGGTGGGGGCCCAGGAGTGGCTGCCAAGGGAGCTAGAAAGATAGATTTGAACCTGTCATCTTGGGTCTTGATGCTAATTTCCCTCCCTTCCCCTTGCTTCTCCTTTCTCCTGCAAGTGAGCTAAGAATAAAAATGCTGGAACCTGCTGTTTTATTTTTCACTCTAGAAACTGATTAATGAGGGCTGTAGAGTTTAATCAATGGTTGTCTATTTCAGCTTAGAAAACACTATTTTGGGGAGTGGAAAAATATTGGCAATCTTTCACCTTGTGAAGAACTGTATTATTTTGCAAGTGGTTAAAAGGACAGAGTTTAGCAGTAAAGAAGCCAGTGATAGATATGTGTGCTTCTACCTGGTGCAGGATATTTAGAACCTGTGTGACCTTGAGTGGTAATTTCAGTTCACATGAGCCCTAGCCCCAGCACCAGGAAATGACCATAATAACACTTGCCTCTTAAGTTTGTTGTGAAATTGAGCAAGAGCCTTGTATGTATAATAAATGTTGCATAAATGCTATTATCTACATCTCTTTTTCTCTTTTCATCTTTTTAGAAGGCAGAAAAGATATTTGTCTATGGGTATGTTGGATTTGGGCCTCTACTTTTGCTTAAATTTCCTGCTATTTTCTGAACTCCTACTCCTCATTACAGAATCTGGAGGGTTAGCATTACTCCCATTCATGCTGTCTGAAGAATTCCGCTCTCTGTCTTGCCTTAGGAAGTTAAAAGGAACTGATAATGAAGGGAAGTTTGCTTTAATTTCCTGAAAAGCAACTGTGGAATAATACTTTGAATACTTCTTTTTTTTTTTTTTTGAGATAGTGTCTTGCTCTGTAATTCAAGCTGGCCTTGAACTCACTGTGTAGCCCAGGCAGGCCTCAAACTGATGGTGAACCTCCTGCCTCAGCCTCCTAAGTGCTGGAACCACAGGCATGCACCACCGTGCCTGACTTATTATTTGTTGAATCTGGCACTGTGAGGGCCCCTTAGGTACTGTAGAGGTTCAGAGGTGCCATCTCTGCTTCAGGACTGTGTAATCCAAACCAGGAAGACAATTCTAGATGCACAAAATCAGCTTCAGGGGACACAGATGAGTAGGCAAGGTGCACTAAGACCCCAGCTGTAAATTGGAGGAGATCACTCAATCTCTACATCACTTTAACCTCTTGAAGCCTGACTGTTCTGCATATATGGAAAACAAAGAAAAATCAGCCACTGTCTGCCTGGCCTGGGAAGCAGAAATTACTCCAGGTATCTGAAGTAGATTAATGTAGGAAATGAGGTGCCCAGAAAATGTTTGAAAGGGTTAAAGAGTGGGTTTGAGGCTGGACCTCTAAGAATGGCCCTTAGAGCATTGCAGCATTGACCCAAAATGGGAATGACTCACTGTGTCCCACTTAGCAAGGCCAGTCAAGGCTTATGCTGACACCACTGACTTCAGGGACACACGGGACAGCTATGATTTAGAGATCAGAACAGCATCGGGAAGTTGCCACTGCTTCCTGAGTTGCTTGGACAGTGCAGCGTGGGGCCTGGGCACACCATTGCCCTCCCCCGTCTAGGCACTCAGGGATGCACAGACTGGATCCCAACAGCACTGCATCTTCCCAAGAGCAGGACACAGCTAAGTAGCAGGGAGATGGCTTCAGCCCCCTTTCCATGTTCCAGATCTTTGATGAGTGCATTTAATTGGCAGGACCTAAGTTGTATCCAGTCCCCTAACTGAGAAACATAGGATAATTCTTCTGAGCATGACATTGGAGGAACTGGGCATCAGATAGTGTGAGATGAAGGGTAAGACCTGCTACTTCCTCAGCTGTGTCAACCCCTGGTCCCTCTCTCTGTATGAGGGTCCTGCCCCTCTTAGTTTGTATACTATGACTAAGGAAGTAGAGTGATTAAGGAGCCTTGTCTTTGTCAGCATCTGGCCCCAACAAAAGGCTAACCACCTTTGTGTTTACAAGACAGCATGGTAAGCACTAAAAAGGATACTCCAGGAAGGTTCTTTAATTTATTTTATTTTATTTATTTTTAAAATTTTATTTTAGAGAAAATAAAACCAAGCAGAATAAAGCCAATCAAAACAAGACAGTGTAAGTGATGCAGGATTTCAAAACAAGGTAATAGGAAATCAACAATGGTTACCATAATGCCTCTTGTTGTCTTTAAAATGGTTGCCCATACCTTCAGATATAGTAAAATCAACCAAAACAGAAACAGTATAGAACCAATAAAAACAAAACAATGAATGCAATACAGGACTGCAAAACAAGATAATAGTAAATCCAAAATGGCTACCATAATATATCTTATTATCTTTGAAATAGCTGCACATGCTGTCAGATACAACAAAATCAAACAAGATAAAACAAAATAAGACCCAACCAAACAAAACAATGACAATGATACAGGATTTTGAAACCAGATCATAGGAAATTAACAATGGCTACCATTTTCAGAAGGAAATCCCCCATAGATGATACATTGTGCATTGTTATCCTCTGAATAGATGATCAGACTACTGGCTTTAGGCCTGCAAAGTCAGTGAAACACTAAACACTACAAGCATTAAGTTGTATTTTACCTCGTTAGCTATTATCACAACCTGTGTTTCTCCAAATCAGTCAGTCACTTATTGGGGATGGGGAATGTTGGCTCTTGTCTCCTTGCCTGCAGGCCAGAAGGGGCTGGCATCTGTCTCTTTCCCTGTCAGCCCACACATGGCACTGACTCACAGGAGGTCTTAGCTTCTTGTTAGCTTCTTGCTCTCCTCCCCTGCAGTCCACAAATGGTGCAGACTACCAGGTTCTTTGTTTTAAACTGTTTATGAATTCCTGGCTGAAATTCTAGGCTTTTCTCCCTCTCTTCTGTGTGTTCTCACTTCACTGTAATTCTCTGAGAATCACAGAGGACTAACCAGATGAGCAGTCATGTGGAAGGGTGTTGCAAACTGTGAAGTCCTACATAGTCTCAGATATTATTACACAGGGTGCTTTTAATCTCTGTCTCTCTCTCTCCTCACTCTCCCTCACTCTGTCTGTTTCTGTCTCTCTCTCTCCACACACACACACACACACACACATGTGTGCACACACACACACCAACGCACACACACACAGAGTTCTCTGTACCCAAGGGTTCTACATTCTTGGAATCAACCAACTGCCCCCTGAAAATATTTGAAAAAGAATATTGTGCCTGTACTGATCATATCCAGACTTTTTCTTATTCCCTGAACAGTATAGTACAACTATTCATATCCTATTTTCATTATATTAGGTATTATAAGTAACCTAGAGATGATGTAAAATATATGGGAAGATGCATGTAGGGTTTATTCAGTGCTATGCCATTTTGTATAAGGAACATGAGCATCCTTGGAATTCGAAGTTGGTGGGGAGTGGAAGGAATCAATCCTCTGTGAGTGCAAAGGATCATTATTGATTTTTTCTGAACATTTTGACAACAAATTTCATAAAGCATGCCCCTTTGCCTCCAGATACTTTGCATTTTCTTCAGTTAGGATACTTAACACTAATACAATAGAATATCATTATCTAACTTGTAGACCTCACTCACAGTTTGCTAATTGTTTCTATATATATATATTTGGTGAGGGGATTGAACGCAGGATTTTTCTACCACTGAGCTATAGATCCTAGGCCTTGCTAAATTGCCCATGGTTGTCTTTGAGCATTGACCTCAGCCTCCCAAGGAGTTGGAATAATGAAACAATGACTTTTTTTGAGACAGGGTCTCACTATGTAGTGTAGGCTGGCCTTGAACTCACACACGTAGACCTGGCTAGCCTCAAATTCATGGTGATCCTCCTGTTTCAACCTCCTGAGGGCTGGGGTTACAGGCATGCACCACCACACCCAGCTTCCAGTAGCTGGGATTATAGGCATGCACTGTTGCATCCAGCCCTTACTTTTTAAGATAGCAATGCTTTTTTTCCTCTTTATTCAGAATCCAGTCCAGGTTCATATACCTGGAATATTTGTCTACCCTTTCTTTGATTTTCATGACCTGGACATTTTAAAAGATTTTAGGGCAGTTACTTTTTAATAATGTCACTCAAATTGGGTCTTCCTAATATTCTCTCATGATTACAGTCAGAGTATATAATTTTGGTAGGAATATTAAACCAGCCATTAATATTGCTTGAGCTAAATAGGAAATATAAGCCCAGATAGATTCACCAAGTGGGGAGTCAGTCCAATATGGAAGCCAAAGACTAGACCACATTTTGTCTTTGCCATGAATTATTGAGTTATAATAATACAAATGATGATGATGAAAATAATGACTTTATTCAGCAATATGTAAAGTGACCTTATGCATTATTTCATATAGTCCTTCAACTATCTCAAGAGGTGCAGTGACACACTGTGGGTGAAGAGCAAGTTTGAGTGCTATGCCCAAGATCACACAGGTGGAAAGTGGCAGAGCCAGGGTCAACCCAAAACCTTAAAGCAAATTTTAAAACTTGTGCTTTTAAACCAGTCACCAGAAGTGGAATTCACAATGCCTTGTTGGGAATTCATCTCTGAAAGGAGACAAGTGAGTAAAACAAAGTGCATAAAGTATGCTTTCTGGATTTTACAGAGCAATGAAAATAATCATAAAAATTGGACATCAGACATAGGATTTATAATGCTTTACACAGCCAAGTAAGAATATTAAAATTTAAAGAAATGTTATCAAACATCAATTCTGTTTCATAAAAGAAAGGTCATTTTAATATAAAAAAGGAAACGCATAATCTCAGCAAAAAAAGCATTCTTTGACATTGGATGTATTATTTTTGTAACATACTTGGGAAGCTGTTATTCATTTTCCCAGTTCACTGAGGTCCTGTGAAAGATCTGCTTAAAACAGCCCCAATTTGGGGCTTGGCATTTGGGGGAGAATTGCAATAGTGTCTTGTGCTTCACTTTCTAGTGTCTTCATCCTAAAGGACAAAAGTAGGTGGGCAGGAGAAGAAAGGGTGCCCAGCATTGAGTGAGGTGAGAAGTGGTTACTTTTTTCAATTTTTCAGTTTATTGGGCACATTTAATCCCACTTCTTTGGTACTCCATAGTTTCTTGTTCACTACTTCCTACACTTGTTTATTTCTCTTCTTCTGTTTTCCCTTTCCTTCCTTTCCCTTCCCTTCCCTCCCTTCCCCTCGTCTCCCCTCTTCTATTCTCCCCTCCCCTCTGCTCTCCTCTCTTCTCTTTCCTTTCTTTCACCTTTTCAGTGCATCTTCTTGCTCCTAAACCTCACCATTAAAGAAGTATAGATGGGAGATCAAACACAAAATCCTTACTTGGGTGCAATACAAATGGACCATCTGTTTTCAGAAGGATTCAGAAGTTTCTGTCAGTAAGGTTGGTCACATGTCCTGGCCCAGTGTGAGTCAGAGGTTATTACTGATGTAATGCGAAACCTACAGACATACTGAAGGAAAGGCACAATCTCAGACAGAGCTGAGTGCAAATCAGGTATAAATTTCTCCCCTTTAAATTAATAAATTCCTTGATTTCTATCCATGGGTCCTTTGGTGGGTTGTGACGTTGGATCTGAGGACCTCAGGTTAAAGTTCCTGTTTTAAAGTCTATATTCTCAGTCCATTTCCTTATCTTCCATTCCTGTCTCAATTTTATGAGCCCTTGGATACCTAACTTTATCCAAGGGTAAGCAACTTTCTGTAATAGTGCTTTTACCTTCATGGCCCGAGGCTTTTCTCATCCAAGTCACCAATGTTCTCTTGACTGTGAAGGAGTTTTCCCCATGTTTGTATTAGTTTGTTTCTGTTGAAGCCTTAAATTTCAAACCATCCTCTCTTTGAGTTTTCTCTTTCCTGGGCTTCTGTAATACCCTTTCCCACACAGTGGTTAAACTCTCATGATGGGGGATCCGTACTGGGAGCCTCTTCAAAACACAGGACGGGGTTCTCTTCTCTGGCATTCTGAGAATGTTTAGACCGAGGTCCAATGCTGTCCAGTTTGTACAGCTACCCATAGCTGAGAAACACTGCCTTGGTAATTATGAGTGCTCAGCATATGTCTTATACTGAAACTCATCATTGTCATCATCATCATCATCACCATCATTACCGCTATCGATGATCAAACACTTAGTTTTTTTTTCTCTTCCATTGTGTTTCAAAGCACTGCTCTCATTTCAATCTTTTCTCGGCTTCATCTCTCACTTTAAAAGTAAAAACAAACAATTACAAGAGCTCCAGCTCCTTCAGCAAAGCAATGTACATATTAACAAGGAAATGTCTGCACAATGCTTGCAATGCCTGAAGTGAATTGTATTTGAGAAGAGTAAGAATCATTATTTTGGAAGCAAATGAGAAGTCAGAGATAGACTGTAGAGCTGTGAGTGGCTTGTGCACTGCTAATTCTTTGGCAGTGATAAGCAATCGGATTGAGGACAGGCAGGGAGTGAATTTTACAGCTAGCAGAATGGGGTCATAAAATCTTCAAGAAAAGTTGACTCTCAAAGTTAGAAGGCAATTTGTGATTTTCCTTCTCCAATATTTACCCATGTTCGAATCCCTGCTATAACATCCTGTCAAAGCCACTTTCCTGGGCACTAAATTCTTTTGCTTTTGTAGGCCCTTTGTTCCATAAAAATATCTAAAATTATATTTTGTGATTGCCTTTTCATAAAATCAACCATAATCCATATTCATTCTTACTGTATTTTTTCTTTTGATTTTATGAGAAATTAAAATTAAAATATTTCTGTGGGGTCCTAAAAGAATCCTGGGCCCTAGGGTGTTTTGGCTTCCTCTGCCTAATGGAGAAGCTGGCCCCATCTCAAGAGAGAGAAATTGAACTCAGTTATGAGGGAATCCATTTATTTCCATTTGAAGGCAATTTTAATTGATAGAAAGTCATTTCTCATTTTGATCTGGTTCGATTTTTCTTTTTCGAAAACTTCTACCCAGCCAGGCATGGTTGTGCATGCCTTTAATCCCAGCACTCAGGAGGCTGAGGTAGGAGGAGCATTGTGAGTTCGAGGCCGGCTTGGGCCACAACATGAGTGCAAGGCCGGCCTGAACTACATAGTGCGACCGTGCCTCAAAAAACTAGGGCTAGCAGTTTGGCTCAGTGGCTTAAGCGCCTACCTAGTAGGTGAGAGGTTGTGAGTTTGATCCTCGGTGCGGGGTGGAGGGGGGAACTTTTACCTATTTTTCCTCCTAGCTCTTTCCTCAGAGAGAGTATATTTCCTCTTCCTCATGACCTGGCACTAGGGCCTGGCTATCCAAAGTATGTGCTAAGGACAGGAACATTCACATTGTTGCAGGCTGACTGGACTCCAGGGGGCCCAGGTCTTGCTCTATACTTGCCAAACTGGAGTCTGCCTTTTAACAGGCTCCCCAAGGGACATGCACAGAAAAGCTGAAAAAGCACTGTTCTGGAATGAATAATTTTAGCAAATATTTATTGAGTGATATTTTTTGCTAGAAATCATTTTATGTGTTTTATGTGGGTTGTCTAATTGAGCAAGTTTACTTATTTTACAGATGTGTAAAATCAAGCAAAGAGAGGCCAAGTGACTGGTCCTAAGTCTCTCCAGTGAGGAGTGATGTGCGGGAATTAAAGCAGCCAGTGTAATTCCAGGATCTTTGCCAGGGATCTCCGGGTCAGTTTGCTCACCCTCCTGTGCGCATGTCCTTTGTGAAGTTGCTGCTGCCCTCCTAACAGTTCAGCTCACCAGGGTGGAAACAATTTTTTTTTTTTTTTGGTTCTTTTGAGACAAGGTCTCACTATGTAGCCCAGGCTAGTCTTGAACTCACAGTGATCCTCTTGCCTCAGCCTCCTGCGTAATGGGAGTACAGGCGTGTGTCACCACACTAGACGTAATTCTTTCATGCCTCATAACCACCCTCTTGTTTTAGCAAACTGAAGGACTGGTGAATCACAAATCAACAGCAATTCATAGCTATTCTGCAGCTCATTGCTCCTGTGGACTGCTTAGAACAGTCAGTCAAGCCATTTGGAATCTCACTTAATTGTGTTTAAATGCTTACATGAAGTAAGTTGTTCATTGTGAAGGCAGCATGAAAGAGTGGATAGTGGATGGGTGGCCCATACCTGAATCATGTTAAAGGGACTTATCTATAAAAGAGGTATTGGGTTCCTGTTACCTTAGTATCTAGAGCACTTTCCATCCAAATTCTTTCTCCCACTCATTTATCCAAATTTCTAAGCCTGTTATGGCTCCATCTTTTGAATTTCCTTGGGAGTCCTTTAGTGTACCACGAGATGCCCTACAACAATCCCACTTTACTTGAGCTAGCTCGTTGGTTTTTGTTCCTTATCATAAAAACCGCACGTGTGCACGTATTTCTAAGCACCTGTGCACCTCCCTGAGCTGGTCCATTTCTGTGGGAAGCAGCTTCCATCCTTTCAGTTAATTCTTATGCCATGCGTCCACTTGCCCTCCTGTTCTTTCTCTCTGGAATATATACAGCCATCACCTTCAGAAATGGACTAACGTGTTGGCTGGAATTGGAACCTATTTTTATGCAGCAATTTGATGGGGAAGAAGTGGGCCTGCCAGGCTCAAAATTTCTTCCGTTGCACCTGAAAAGACTTCCCTAGAGCCTTAAAATTGGTTTTGTTTACAAGAGAGTTATGGCTAACATCTGAGAGCAAGGCTCTGTGCAACAGGCAGGAGTGGGTCCCATGAAGAAAAGCAGCAGAAATCAGGGGAGAAAGGTGGGAGGGGTTTTCCCCAAGCCTGCCCTTGAGTTGACAGCATTTCAGAGAAGCCCTGGCACAAACTTGTCCCCAAACACTGTGGGAAGGGACGGTGTGCAAACGGACAGGGCACTAGACTAAAGCAGCTGAGAGGAACTCTGGCCCATTCCCCCTTGTGATTGTCACGTTCAGGTCAGTACTAACTTTAGCCCAGCAGTCCTCAAATGGGGACAGTCCACTAGTGGATTAAAATCTCCGAAAATGACTGAGAAGCTTTTATCCAGAGATCAGAAGAAAGGGAAGAAAACTATTTCATCTATTCTCTGCCTGGTGCATGACGACTTCCAGGGAAGCCATTCTCCAGCGTTTCACAGTATAATGACACTTTCTATTCATATAGCTTTGATCTCCCAGGAGCTCAAAGTTCTTCACAGGCATTTCATCATCACCTACTTTCACATAGGATACCTGGGAAGGAGGGAGACAGTAAGGACAGCATTTGCTTTATTTGCTTCCTGGAGGTCACTCATTTAGCTGAGACCTCTGCCCCTCTGAAGAAAAGGGTGAGTAGAAGCAAATCCAAGGCCTGTTTCCCTGTTTAAATAGGCTCACAATATTGTCTCCCTACTGACTTCAGGCTGGATGTTCAGTTACCCACTACTATATAATTATCCTCATTCACTCATCATTTGTCTCATCTTTCTTTTCCCTTTCCCTTCCCCTTCTCCTTCTCTTCGTTCCTGCTCCTCCTCCTCCTCCTTCTTCTGTTTTGGTTTTTTGGGACAAGGTCTCACTATGTAGTTCAGACTGGCCTTGAACTCACAATGTAGCCCAGGTTGACCTTGAACGTGAGGCAATCCTCCTGGCCCTCTGACTTCTTCCTGCTTGTGGTGAGCTGGGGAAGTTTCCAGAGCTGAGGTGAACTGTGACTCTGTGGGTTTTTTTTTTTTTTTTTTTGAGTCACTAGAGATCAAAACATCCAGTCCTTTTCATTTTTTTCATTTTGAGATAGGATCTCACTAAGTTGCCCAGCTGACCTCAGGCTTGTGATCCTCCTGCCTCAACCTCCCTCAGTGCTAGGACAACAGGTGAGCACCACTGCCCCAGCTCTGTGATTCTCTTAATCTGGGACCCTTGTCCTGAGGTAAGTTTGAGGACAAAACGGATGCACACTTGAGCTGGAAGGCCCGCCCTGTGTTGGCCGGCCGTCTTACAGGGGCGGCTTTCCTCAGACCCACATCCTCTGCGGTTCTCATCAGATCGACTGCCTCTCTGGAACTTGAATATCTCGGAGAGGATCTAACCAGCCTTTCAAATGGTGCCGGGACATAAATAGCTTTTGCAGAAGAATGTCGCCTCAGTGATGTGCTGACTGACTCAGCATCGCATTGAATTAGTGGCAATCTGGTGCTCAGGGTAATGGGGTGATGGTAAATGAACAATGTTACATTTTTAACCCGTGAATGAGTCCTTAGTGAAAAAGACGAGTGGCTTTCAGGTGTCTTGCCACAAGATTTCAACCACTGAGTCACTTGGCTGGATGGAAGAACAAGAGACAGCACAGAAATCTCCTCATGATTCAGCGGCTGTGACTTGGACAGTCCCCAGTTCCCACTTTAGCATGTTTCTTTAGTCACCCTACTGCAGTTTCCCTTCTGTAGAAGCACAATAGGAGGAAATTCTAATGAAGGGACAAAGCTGTCACTGTCCCATCTGACCAAGCATCTCCAGAGAGAACAGGCTACCCATGCCAGGAAAAGCTGTTCCTGAGAGGAACCACCTGTGGTGGTCATGTCAAGACTCTGGATTACTGGACATACACAGCAGGGCTGATTGATGTGCCGACTCCTCTGGTTGCCACGGATACCAGGCAATCCCTGCAGCAAGTCTGATCAGGTGACCCTGCTCAGCCTCTGCCGTTATGAGAGGAGCTGGGAGGCAGTGGCAGGAGTACTGGCTTGGAAATCTTCTATCTGTCAATAACTAACTGTGTGACATTAGATGGATTAGGGTCTCACTGGGTCTGAGGGGTAATGCCCAAGGTAGTAGATAGGCAGGAAGCACAAGATATACTCAAAGCCCCTAGGGGACAGAATGGATTTTCTGGATATCAGACAATATGACTAGGAGTGCCTACAGGAAACTGGACGATAGATGCCTTTCCTACACAAATTGAAATTTTAGTGTGCACACATTCACAGAGAAAGAGAGAAAGAGGGAGAGAGAGGGAGGGAGGGAGAGAGAAAGAAGGCCATTTTATTTTAGGCCAAATAAAATGCCAAGAGAGTGACTTGATCTGGTGACTAGGATTTCCAATCTGTTCTCAAAGATTGTGAAACTGGGTAAAAGGCTGAATAAACTCTCTAGCTCCACTTGATTATAGTTGACCTTAAAAATTCCTAACTTTAGTGGAACATGTCCATAACCCCAGCACTGTGGGCAACTGAAGCAGGAGGATCACAAATTTGAGCCTAGTCTGCACAATTTAGTGGCTTGACAAGACCCTATCTTAAAGTAAAAAAAAAAAAAAAAAAAAAAAAAGAGAAGGGCGGGGGATGTAGCTCAGTGCGAAGGTCCTGTGTTAAATCCCCAGTGGGAGGGAAAAAGAATCATGGAGGTCTTGCAGCTGAGCAATATATTGTGTCTCCCACTAGTTCTGCTGTGGATAACACCTCTTGACCCGCAGGTCATGATGAGAATCGTTGCCTAGGTTACTTTTCAGGCCCTTGAAGGCTGCTTTTGTCAAAATCTCTGACCTTTCATTTGTGACTATGCCAGTGTCTGACCCCTGCACCCTCAGATCATGCTAAGGCCTTGATTTTCTGAACGTGTGTCCATGAAGCAGTATGGCGTTTGATTCTACTGACGGCGTCACCTCCCATCATCTTTCACCCTGCTCTTTACCCCATAAATGTCTCTCCCTTTGTGAATCAACTCTCTTGTGCAAAACTCATTTCTTTTTCAGTGATTGGTATATTGTGCTGGAGGCAAAATGGGACTGGTTTGGTAAATGTTGCTTCTAGTTTTAATAATCTAGATTTTAACTAGAACACGTATTCCTACATATCTAAATTTCTAATTCAACTATTTATTTGATATACCTTTAAGAATGTGAGGCAGCATAGGTATCTATACTGGAAACCAAACTCATGGGAAATGTAGACCGTA
>RJWM01043796.1:0-13608 GCA_004363535.1 Dasyprocta punctata | reverse complement strand
GGGGAGGGGAGGGGAGTGTTGGAGACCAGTACGAAGCGGCTCTGAGCAGGATTTAAAATTTACTAATTGGCATTTTATTTATCTGTGAGCCTGTCCTAGGCCTAGGCCCCTTGCCTGGCTATGGGAGCTGATTCATAGTAAATGAATCTCTATGAATCACTGGTCCTAATCGAGGCCTGTAGTGGCCAATGAGGTCAGAGATACCTCAAAGGGCGAAATAAAGAAGGTCGAAGCTAAGGACATCTTGGCTCCATAATCAATTATGTTAATGGAGACTGCCCTGCAGGCATCTTACTCTGCAGGGCATCACAGTCCCATCACAAAGGCCATCTTGGAGATAAAATTGTTCTCCTTTTCTGGCATTCTTTCCTACTTGGAGATGTCCTTGAAGTGACTCCCAAGTCCTGCTCAGTTCCTGCACCACCCTCAGCACCTCCCTCAGTATCCCCTCTCTTTGTCTATTTGAAAACATATATGGGTGGTCCAGAGAAGCTCTTTGTCTTAGCCCTCATGATAGCCACAGAGTCAAGAACTCTGCAGGGGTTTTGATCCTCTTGGAGCCCTAAAATTATACCACTTCTCTCATTTATTTAAACCTTTGCCGTACACTCGTTCAGAAGATTGGGGATCTAGGCCGGGTCCCCAATAGAAGAGGGGAGAAAAATGAGTTGCTTAGCAACCGGTCCTGGAAGCTAAATAATAATCTCTGCAATAATTGGCCCAAAATAATAAGGACTTTTTTTTTAACACCAAGTGCATTTATTAGAAAAGAAGAAAGTTATGAAATATCCTTATATCTTTCCTTAAGAAATTAGAAATAAAAGACAGAATAGAAGCCAGGCGTGGTGGTGCACACCTTTAATCCCAGCACTCGGGAGGCTGAGGTAGGCGGAGCGTTGTGAGTTCGAGGCCAGCGTGGGCTACAACGCGAGCACAAGGCCGACATGAGCTACACGGTGCGACCCTGCCTCAAAAAACTAGGGCCGGGAGTTTGGCTCAGTGGCTTAAGCGCCTGTCTGGCAGGCGCAAGGTTGTGAGTTCAATCCCTGGTGCTACAAAAAAAAAAAAAAAAAAAAAAAAAAAAAAAAAAAAAAAAAAAAAAAAAAAAAAAAAAAAAAAAAAAAAAAAAAAAAAGACAGAATAGAACCAAGAACAAATAGAAGAAAATAATAAAGATCAGAAAACACAATCCCTTATCAAAGTGCAAACATCATTTTTCATAAAAATTAACATTCTGATTCTTACATTTCTGTAGGATTACAAAAGACTTAAAATAGTCTAAATAACTTTGATAAAAGAACAGAATTAGAGCTCCAACCCTCCCCTATCCCACGACTTATCACAAAGTTACACCAATCTTGACAAAGCAGCATTGCTATCAAGATAAACAAACCACCCAGGTACCAAAATGAAGTCCCAAAATAGAAACCCACATGACAGACAATTGATTTCTGGCAAAGATGCAACAGCAATTAAGTGGAGAAAGAATTGCACCTTCAATAAATATACTAGAACAACTGGATATCCACATGCAAAAAAGAAACCCAAGCCTTATGGCACATCAAAAATTTCTTCAGATATCCAAAAGTCAGCTCAAAATGGCTCACAGTGGGTTAAAGGCAGGTGTGACCTGACCCATGGCTTTGGCTGAGGTCATTCTTTCTGGGACAAAAAAACCGGGACGAGGTGTAGAAGGGAAGGCAGAACCTACAGAGGTGTTCAGTGAAGGGAGGCATGGAAATTACTTCTGGACAGGCCATGTGGATGACAAAGGAGACCCTGTGCTTTTTTTTTTAACTGTCTTAACTATTTTTTTATAAACATAAATATATACATAATATTTCTTTCAGCTTGTCACACTAATGAAACAATATGATGTTTACACATGTGTGATTTATTTACTTCACTAATAAGTATATTCTCAAGGTGCCTCCATTTACTTATAAAAGTGTCCAGTTTATCATTCTTTATAGCTGAGTAGTATCCCATTGTATAGAAATACCACATCTTTTTTATCCATCCCTCAGTCGATTGGCATTTAGGTTGTTTCCAAGATCTGGCTATCCTAAACTGTGCTGCTGTAAACATGGGTGCACATATACTGCTGTGGTATGATGGTTTTTAATTCTTTTGGGAAGATACCCAGAAGGGGAATAGCTGGGTTGAACGGGACCTCCAATCCTAGCTTTTTGAGGAATCTCCATAGTGGTTGCATCAGGTTGCATTGCTACCAACAGTGGAGAAGAGCTCCTTTTTCCCCACAGCCCCTCCAGCACTTGTTATTGATTGATTTCTTAATGCTAGCCATTCTTTCTGGGGTGAGGTGTAATCTCAGTGTTGTTTTAATTTGCATCTCTCAAATGACCAGTGCTATTGAACATTTTTTCACGTATTTATTTGCTCTTTGTACTTCTTCATCTGAAAAGTGTGTGCTCATCTCAGATGCCCATTTTTGAATTGGGTCTTTAAATCTTGGAGGACTGATTTTTTTTTAGTTCTTTATACGTTCTTAATAGTAATGCTTTATCTGAGGGACAGGTGGCAAACATAAAATAACTAACAGCTTCCCTAATTATTGTCCTATTTCCAACTTAGGACCAACCAAATATACACTCTAACTAAACACACAAGATGCCAATTTTAATTAGCATATGTATAACTTCCCCATGTCAAGAGCCTCCAGGCAGGATATAGTAGGATTAGTGAGACAGGAGCTGGATTCTAAGGGGCAGTAAGGAGACAGCCCCAAAATGGAGCCTGCTGAGTCACAAACTTCCAGGGACCTTACAAAAACATCTGCCAGGTGTCATTCTGCTATCCAGACCCTCTGCCTCAGCATGATCAGGCTGGCCATTAGCTCAAGGACCCATGGACCCTGCCTAGGCACTCCAGGAATGCTACACAGATTAGACTAAAAAAAATGTAGTCGCCAAGAGTGCAGAGATAATATTGCTTATGCAACAGCTGGAGCTCCCTTCTAAATCCCTTAAAAACCCCCAGACAAAGAGTCCCCGTGGACGTACTACTCAGAACCCCTTCCTGGTTAGTTGGAGCTTCATTTCCTTGCCTTTATGTCTGTTACTTTCTTGCCTTTCTTTTTTTTTTTTTTTTTGTGGCACTGGGGATCGAGCTCACAACCTCACACCTGCCTGACAGGCACGTAAGCCGCTAAGCCAAACTCCCGGCCCTGGTTTTTTGAGGCAGGGTCGCACTGTGTAGCTCAGGCCGGCCTTGTGCTCGCGTTGTAGCCCAAGCCGGCCTCGAACTCACAACGTTCCGCCTACCTCAGCCTATATCTTAAATACATTTGTTTGCACTCTACCTCCTCTATACTCTGTTTCATCCTTCATTACCGCGAGACACAAACCCAGCCTTCTGGTAACATTTTAGGGGGCTCATCTGGGATTCCAAGAGACAATAAATAAAGTCTATGCTTTTGTTGCACCTTTTATATAGAGAACCTTTTCCTGTCCTCATCACCGTCTGGGAGGGTTTATGATTGTAATCCCAAGGAGAAGTTATTGGAATTCTAGTGAGTTAATTCCAATCTACCACTTCCAGTGCAACCCACGGTCAGAATAAAGACAGTGAGACCTATATATAGTTATGGGGAGCCAAGGGGTCCTAAATCCACCCAAGATGGTGTCCACCAGAGCAAAGGCCTCAACCCAGAGCCCAACCCGAGTTTTATTAATTCTTCATGAGGGGGGTGACTTGGGGATGAGTGACAGTGAGAGTGGTGGGAAATACGTGACTGCCATGACTACCATGAACTGGGCTAGGTAGGAGGTCTGAGATCACCTCTGCGATATGCAGAGGGCAAGAAAAATGTGGAAGAGAGCAATCTGCATAACACAGCTGAGGTGGTAGCTAATAATCTGGGGTCAGTGCTTCAGTTCTGATATGCAATCCTTTTTGCCCTGGGAAGTCATAGCCTCTTTCTCAAGGCACAGTGCCAGTCAACAGCAAGGAGCACGGTTGTTCATCCCACCTGGCTCGACTACATATTTGGGGAGTCACTGGGTGGGGTAACACTGACCTGTTGCTTTGCTTCAGAGATCACACATCAGCATCTCAGCCAGCTCAATTTACATTGCTTAAAGCCAATTGAAGAGACAAAGAAATAGCCTAGCCAGTTCTGTACATATCAATACATGGAGATAGGGCCAAATTTATCCTAAACGGAGATAGTTGCTCTTCTTTTAAGAAGAGTCAAGGAGAGTCATCTCTGGTTCCCCGCATTTTACTTTCTTTTCTTTTCTTTCTTTCTTTCTTTTTTTTTTTTTTTTTTTTTTTTTTTTTTTTTTTTTTTTTTTTTTTTTTTTTTTTTTTTTTTTTTTTTTTTTTTTTTTTTTTTTTTTTTTTTTTTTTTTTTGAGATAGGGTCTCACTATGAAGTTCAGGCTGGCCTTGAGCTCACTTTGTAGCCCAGGCTGGTCTTGAACTTGTAACGATCCTCCTGCCTCAGCCTCCTGAGTGCTGGGATTACAGGCACGCACCACCATTCCCGGCTCCACATTTTGCCGATTTTCTGCGTAAAATAATATCAGGACCCCATTGACCAATTAAAGGTGACTGCCACAGTCACCAACCTTAAAGGCTCAGGGGACAGGTTTCCCTGATGTGGGCTGAGCTGGTCCCCCTCTAACATGAGCTGAGAGAGCGTCGGCCCAGTCTTTCCTCAGTTTTCCTTTCCAATTTGATCTCGAGGAAGTGATCTCTGCCCTGGGTGCTCCTGGCTCTCTGTGGCCAATAGTTCTTGGATATATCACTCAGCGTAGACATAAGAATGAACCACCTTTCTCTGTCCTGACTCCCTTTCTTGGCGAGCTGAGCAAGGAGTTACAAAGGACCCCATATCTTGTTGTCTCATCTTAATTGTTGTACTCCTGCAGGCACGGATCAGATACTTAAAGCCAGTAGGACAGCTGCCCTTTCAAAAGACTCCCATGAAAGGATAACTTGGTGGGATGGAGTATTGCAGACTCCACTGAGTTCAAGACAGCTCCTAAACATCTTCTGGTTTTGTTTTGTGTTTGCACAAAAAAAATAAACTGTCTTTGTCATATAATCTTTTCCTATACCCTAAATGCTTTGCCCTGGTTGGTTCTGAGTCCTAAGAGTCTTGCCTATAATCCTTTGTCTTGCTTCTGAATCACATTCTTCCTGCCACTCCAACGCCTTCTTTCTGCTCTCCCACCTGCCAAATTGCTGTCCTAGTCCTCTGGATGTCACATAAACTGATGTTTTTGAACAAAGGTACAACTTTTATTTCTTAAATCGTATGCGGCCTGTACCGGGTGGGTAGATAACAAAGTTGGGTCAGCTCCTCTCTAGGAATACCAAGGGAGGAACAAACCTTCCTGACAACCTCTGAGGAGGAGTCCAATAAGAAAAATCAAGAGATGTCTTTTCTCCCTTTGATGTTTAAAAAAGTAAGAGAAGCTTGGTCTCAGCTCCCATCACCCCTTGAAAATGCATCCTCAAAAACTAGGACTTTGTGATGTTGACTGGGTTACCTCATATTGATATAGGAAAAATGATCTCAGAACTCCAAATGATATAGGGGAATGAAACTCCCAACCTACTATATGTCTGGCGCAAGTTCGTGTTCTCTAAAATCGAAGAATGAATTTTAGGAACAACGGAGGGTAAGAGCAGAATATATTTATTGAGAGAAAGAAAGCTTCTGTCTGAGGGACAGAAGGGGGCCCAAGCGGGTTGCCAAAGACTCTGTCATTTCTAGGGACTTTTATGGAGTAAAACCATGAGGTTAGATGGGTCCAAGGGGGGGGGGACCTGCAAAGTGGGCGTAAGATGGGACATAACTATGCTTAACCAATAAGATTAATTGCTCAGGTAACATTGATTAAATCAAGGACAAATGGGGAGGCGAGTCACGTACTAAGCGGGGATGCTTAACAGCCGTGACTCTTCCCGTAGGGGAGTGGGATGCTGACTCCTGACTTCCTCAGGGTGATAGAGAACTATTTAGAATATCAATCCTTAGGATATGGGTGCATTTGTTTTGCCTTTTGTCTTGATATCTGGCCCACAGCAAGAGGTGTGTGTCTCTTCCAAGGTCACCAAGACATCTGGTCCTCTGTGCCAGTTTCCTTGAGGGCCTAGCCCTGTCTGACTGCCTATAATATTTCTGTCTAACTCGGTTGCCTGTAACAATATGATTTAGGAGTCGTGATGAGGGCCTTACAGCAACCAATAACCCTACTCAGGAAGACATGCCGACACTATTTGTGGAATCAGTTTTGGAAATACGTGCCAAATTTGTTCAGCTTGTCGACACTGTTTTGAATGGTGATCAGCACTTCATGAGTGAATTGGATAAGAATCTTACATCAGTGTAAATTACAGGGAACCAAGTCTGTTTGCAAAGTGCCTGAACTGCTTGCTAAATATTGTGACAACTTACTAAGGAAGTCAGCAAAAGGGATGACTGAGAATGAAGTAGAAGACAAATTGACAAGCTTTATTACTGTTTTCAAGACTACCCATGATAAGAACTTTTTCAAAAGTTCTATGCAAGAATGTTGACAAAACAATTCTTGAGTTATCTGTGTCTGTGGATTCTGAAGACGCTATGATCAATAAATTAAAGCAAACCTGTGGTTATGAATTGATCAACAAGCTATGATATGAATGTCAGCACCAATCTCAAAAACAAGTTTAACAATTTTATCATAAAACAGGACACAGTAATAGATTTGGAAATTAGTTTTCAAATATATGTTCTACCGGCTGGTGCATGGCCTTTTGCTCAGAACCCTTCATCTGTGTTTGCAATTCCCCAGGAATTAGAGAAAAGTGTACAGGTGTCTGAATTATCTTATAGCCACCACTTTAGTGGGCAGAAACTGACATGGTTCCATTGTCATCATGCAGGTTAAGTTAAAATGAACTATCTGGGCTGGGTGTAGTGGTGCATGCCTTTAATCCCAGCACTCGGGATGCTGAGGCAGGAGGATCATTGTGAGTTCGAGACCAGCCAGGCCTACAAAGTGAGTTCAAGGCCAGCTTGAACTGCATAGTGAGACCCTGTCTCAAAAAATTAGGGCCAGGGATTTAGCTCAGTGGTGTATGCGCCTGCCTGGTAGGTGTGAGGTTGTGAGTTCGATCCCTGATACCAAAAAAATAAAAAAATAAAATAAAATGAATCATCTGGGCCAACTGGATGTAGCCATGGTCACAGCATACCAACTGGCAGTTCTTCCTGCCTTGATAACAACAGTGAAATGGTCAGCTATAAAGAGCTTCAAGCAACTGGGTGTGGTGGCGCATGCCTTTAATCCCAGCACTCGGAAGGCTGAGGTAGGAGGAGCGTTGTGAGTTTGAGGCCGGCTTGGGCTACAACGTGAGCGCAAGGCCGGCCTGAGCTACACAGTGCGACCCTGTCTCAAAAAACCAGGGCTGGGAGTTTGACTCAGTGGCTTAAGTGCCTGCCCTGGCAGGTGCGAGGTTGTGAGTTCAATTCCCGGTGCCACAAAAAAATAAATAAATAAACAAAAATAAAGAGCTTCAAGACAGCATTTAGATGAATGAAAAGGAACTGACAGAAAAAAATCAGATGCTTACTCGATATGAAAATGATTAACCATGATTCAGAAAAAGAAGACATTAATGCAGAATCTTCGCTTTCATTAAATATGAACCTCAGCAGTCAACGAGCAAAATTTACAATTACTACATCATTGTAAAAAGATAACCACAGGAGCTGGGCAGGGTGGTGCATACCTGTAATCCCAGCACTTGGGAGACTGAGGCAGGAGGATCGTTGTGAGGTAGAGACCAGCCTGGGCTATGAAGTGAAATCAAGGCCTGCCTGAACGGCATAGTGAGACCCTGTCTCAAAAAGGCAGAAAAAAAAAAAATAACCACAGGAAATGGAGCAAACTAGTAGTGTTGTAGATGAGGGCCAGAAAATGTATCTGCAAGCTGTTAGAGTTCATATCATGAAAGTACAAAAACTGCTTTGGCACAATACTCTTATTCAAGAGGTGACCTGCCAGTCGAGAGCTAGGTTCAAACCCAGTATTGGCATGATTAAGAATTGCACTCAGGGCTGGAGATTTAGCTCAGCAGCACAAGCAACTGCCTGGTGAGTGCAAGGTCATGAGTTCAATCCCCAACACCAAAAAAAAAAAAAAAAAAAAAAAAAAAAAAAAAAAACCCAAAAAACAAAGAATTGCGTTGAGGTTCTGATAGACACAGTACACTGAATGCAGCCAGGCGTCCGCAGGTGCGCACAACTACATTGCATGATGCTCCCCGCTGCAGTGTGGGTGTGACATTCCTGCCATCACCCCTGTGTGCTCTGTGAGAAGAAGCAGGACTGTGCACCCACCCTTTGGTCATCTGGCAGCGCCTGTTATTCTGCTGTTTACCAGTGCTCATGAGGTGACATCACCAGTGCCACCTCATGAGCAGCAAAGAAAATGCCTGGGGATATTTCAAGCTCATGTCATCTCTTTTTTTTTTTTTTTGCGGCACTGGGGATTGAACTCACAACCTCGCGCCTGTCAGGCAGGCGCCTAAGTCACCAAGCCAAACTCTCAGCCCTGGTTTTTTGAAGCAGGGTCGCACTGTGTAGCTCAGGCCAGCCTCGAACTCGCATTGTAGCCCAAGCTGGCCTCAAACTCACAACGCTCCTCCTACCTCAGCCTCCCGGATGACATTTCTTAAACTTTATCCAAGAGTGAGTGAAGTGTTGCTGGAATCTGGAAATTCAGTTGAGTGCCTTGCTTTTCTCCCCTTCACATTAGAAATTGGTGTTTAAAAAAAAAAAAAAAAAAACCATTGTATCTTAGAGGACATAAAAGAAAAACTTAAATATTGTAAATAAATAAATACCATAGAGAGACTGATCACCTTCTGTCCTCAGTCTACCTCTCCACTGTGCGGTAGTCATCATACATTGCCAAGAAGGGAAGAAAGGAGATCGCTCAAGGGAACCAACTGACTGATCAGGCAGCCAAAGCAACAGCTCAAAACCCTTTCACCCAGAGTCTACACAGGAACTCCTGTCCTGGGAAAATCCTCTGGGAAATACCAAACCTGTTTACAACAAAATAGAGACAAAGTGGGCCCTGTCACAAGGATATCAGTCCTCCTTTCAGGATGGCTCCAGACAAAAGGGATAAAACTGCTCATATCCACAGCCCATCAATGGAAAATCCTTCAAACCCTCCACCAAGCCTTCCACTTACAAAAAGAAAAAAACATATCAAATGACCCAGAGACTGTTTAAAGGAAAGGGGTCTCATGAAGCAATGCACCAAGCTGTAAGCGTACGTGAGGTTTGCCAACAGAATAACTCTCCTGCCAGGCATAGTGGCACAATCTTGTAAACCCAGCACCTAGGAGGTTAAGGCAAGAGGATCATTGTGAGTTCAAGACCAGCCCGGGCTATAAAGTGAGCTCAAGGCCAGCCTGAACTACATAGGGAGACCCTGTCTCAAGGAAAAAAAAAAAAAAAAAAAGAGTAGCTCTCCAAACAAAAAGATTTCACCCCCTGAAGACAACGAAATGAGGGAAACCTTGGAAAATATTGGCAGATAAATTCCCCCAAATGCTTAAAAACAGGGTATCCCAAAACTTCTTAGGATGGGTAGATACCTTCACCAATTGGGTAGAATCCATCCCATATATGACAGAGACAGCTGTAGAGATGATAAAGACTTTAACGTCAGAAATTATTCCCAGGTTTGGGCTCCCCTAAAGCCTTCCTTTAAGGCTGCTGTCACCCAGGAAATATCCCAAGCCCTGGAGATTCAATACTACCTGCATTGTGCCTGGAGCCACAGTCCTCAGGACAGGTTAAAAAAAAAAAACCCTTAAATGACATCAGAGAAAGTTCAGTCTCCGGAGATTCATCTCCCTGGTCTACCGTACTTCCTTTGGCCCTGATACATATCAGAATCCCTTGAGGTGTTGTTTGGGTGCCCCTTTCTGACCAACACAGAGACATATGGTAACAGCCCTAACTAAGTGTGAATATATCCTCCAACAATTGTCTAAAGCCTGTCCCAGGAAACCAAGACCCCTACGTTCTATCCCAGAGATCTGGTCCTGGTGAAGTTGTTCCCCTTTCTGTCTAAAACCAACCTGAGAAGGACCACACATAGTGATCCTGTCCACCCCAACAGCTGTCAAGGTGACTAGAATCCAGTCCTAGACGTATCATTCTCAGCTCAAAGCCTGGGCATCATCACCACCCAGAGATGAAGAGACTGACCATTACACAAGGACCTCAAACTTCTCTTCAAGAAAAAGTCAGCCAACTCCATAAAAGATAAGGAGGGTTTCATATCATACTCTACCTTTCACAGAGAGGGAAAGATGTAGTGTCACCAATGCCCTCCCTGGCATCCGATTCTTGAACCAATCCAACTTCCCAGTGTCTAGATCCATCTCCAATCTGGGCTGCTTCCTAGAACTGTCTCCCACTCATTCTAGGTTCAAGAGTTTCCTCCTAATTCCCTACAGCAGTGGGCCTGGACCCTTAAAAGACCCTTCGCACCAATACTGACACTTTTACTATTCCTCTGTATTTCTGGACCCTGCTTACTCAGTCTGCTTGTTTGCTTTGTCTCCTCTCTGCTGGCATCTATTGAACTTCAGATGGTCATGCAGATGGACCCCACCATGAGATCACACCTGACTTCTATCACAGCCCATTAAAGGAGCTGTCCGGAGGAGTCCCTGACGCAGAGACCTTCTTCTCTCACCCGGCAGAGCTTGAAGCAGTCACAGTGGTCTTCATCCCTTTTCCCTAACAGCAGTTAGGATCACCTCTTCAGAACAGGGGAAGTAAAAGGATTAGGGAAACAGGAGTTAGGATGCTATTAGGCAGGATGGACCGCAGCCCTAAAATGGTGTCAGGAAGCCCAAAACGGAGCTTCCTGAGTCATGACACTCCAGGGATCTTACAAAAGCATCCGCCACATGTGCTTCAGCTACCCAGGACCTCCCCCGGGCATGACCAGGCATGGGGCCTGGACGGGCAGTATGCAAACACTGGATAGATTAGACCCTAAAAAATATGTAGTCTCCTTCAAGGGTAGAGATTATACTGCTTGTACAATGGCCTGAGCTCCCTTCTGAGCCCCTTAAAAATCCTTGGGTGGAGTCCTGGGGGTGCATCTCAGCCCTCACCCGGAAGCAGGAGCTGTACTTCTTTGTATTTATATCTTTTACTTTCTTGCCTTTGTATCTCTTAAATAAATTCACTTGTATGCTACCTCCTCTGGTCTCAGTTACATTATTCACCACTATAGGACAGGACCCCGGCATTCTGGTAACAGAGACACACCTGGAACCATACCTTTCCCCATTCTAGAGCTTTTCTCTCCTCTGCCGGCCTTCGGGTCTCTCCTAAAACACAAGTGATGATGCTGCCTCCTTGCTGAGCAGATTCTGAATAAATAGCCCTTCCCTGTTCTCACTTGGCTGCTCTTCATTTATTCCCACCAGTTCAAACAATGCTTTCTTTATTCATCCTGCCACTAAATATTTAGTGAGCGTTTCTTTATAGGTCAGAGTCCACACTGCTAGGTCCTGAGAATAATGAAGTGACCCAGATGCCACGGTTTCTCCCTTAAAGCTGATTACAAATTGTCATGGTGGTGTATGCCTATAATCTCAGGGGTCTGGGAGGCTGAGGCAGGAGAAACCCAAGTTTCCAGCCCAGGAAGGACAACTTAGTAACTTAGTAAAAAAATTTAAAAGGGCTGGGGATGTAGTTAAGTACACAGGCCTTGACTCAATCCCCAACCCAAACACAAAAATAAAAATAAAATAAAACAGATTGTAGTTCAGTAGAAAGAAAAAGGCCAATATGCAGTGAATGAAGTCCAATCAGCAAAGGACTGTAATGGGGGCAGGGGGAGTAGCAAAGCCAGACTGGAGGATTAGGGAAAGCTTCCTAGAAAAAGGATGTTTTCTCAGAGACTAAAGAATGAGCATGGCCAGAGAAAGAGGGATGCAGAAAAGAGATGAAAGGAAAACCCCCCAGCCATAGAGCATGTCATCACTGAAGGAAGTGAACCAAAGAAAAAAGCCTGCGGCCTGGTGTTTCAGCTGGATGTTGCAAGCCACAGAGCAGGAGAGGCAGACAGTGGCCACGCCCTTCTCGGCTCCTGAAGCAAGTGACCTTTATCTGGAAGGAAGGAAGGACCACATGCTTGGGCTGTGGCTCCGGGAGCAGCGAGACCAGGGAGGAAGCTTCCAGGCAATGGAGGCTCGGTGGGAGGAAGAAGAAAGGTTCACAGGCCAGGGGGCTGATTCCCAGGGCTCCTGATGGGTGGGGCCTGGGGTTCCAGGTCAGTAGGGTGAGCAGGAAGCCAAAGAAGCCAGAACTGGGGCAGTTGGGGGGAAACTGGGCACAGTCACAGAGCTCATGAGAAGCAGAGCCACATGAGGGCAAAGAGGTGAGTCCTACGTGGTGACACCTTCCAGCAGCAGCCAGTTGTGCACATCTGGGGCTTGAGAGAAGGATGGGGAGAGGGGGAGGTCTGGGGTCCTGAGCAAGTATATGGTTCTCCAAGCCAGGGAGAGGGGTGGGGTCCCTCGGGAGACAGGCCAGGGCTCTGAACAGCGTTCTGGGAAAAAGAAGAGAGGCCCATGTAAAGCAGACCACAAAGAGCAACCAGGGAGGAGGGGAAAAACCCAGGAGCTGCACTGAATGCAGGACCCAAATGCTGCCCTGGTTCCAAGAAAGGGAGCAGCCCACCAAGCCGCCTGCCATCAGAACTCCTGCTCTTTCCCTCAGGGAGGAAGGCGGACCTGCGAGGGAGCAGCTCTCAGAACAACCGGGACTGGTCATGTGCTGCTCCTTAGCAACCCCAAAGCTGCACCACCAAGGTGCCCGGGTTCACAGTGACCACAGAACAAACCGAATGGTGAAAGACGACGGAGAGCTCCCTGCGATGCCGCGTGTCCGTCATCGCAGCTACTCTGGATGCTGAGGCAGGAGGATTGCAAGTTTGAGGCCAGGCTGGGCTACATAGGAAGACCATGCCTCAAAAGAAAATTTAAAGAGGGCTGGGGATGTAGCTCAGTGCTATCTGAGTTTCACCCCCAGGACTGCAAAACCAAAATTACAACAAATGGAGACAAGAATGTTCTGAGGACAAAGAATTCAGCTAAGGACTTTTCCAGTACCTTAATAAGGCCAGAGTGAAAGTGAATTCCTGGACCACACTGAGCACCGTTTCTGTCTGCATGGACACTATCTAGCCAGCTATTTAACTCGTTAGCCCTAGTCACTGAAGACATCCCTAGCCCAGGAAGAAAAACAAATCCCTTCCCCTCTCCTCCCTGGCCTGTGAATGCAGAGGGGACCACAGACAGAATGCCCACCTGTACTCATGGTCCTCCACCCCCGAAACCCTTTCCCTGGCACCCAGATAAATCCCTCGGGTCTCTCCCTCATCCCCCTTCTCCCTGCCCAGCATTCCCTCCCTTCTTCTCCCCTCCCCGCTCCTTTCCCTGCTACCTCCAGCCAAGGCACCTGTAGAGGTGACCCCACTTACTCACTGCAGAAAGTGTCCTAAAGTCACCCGTCTTGTTTTTTCCTACACTTTCAATTCTTTGA
>RJWM01043795.1:0-13608 GCA_004363535.1 Dasyprocta punctata | reverse complement strand
TTTTTTTTTTTTTTTTTTTTTTTTTTTTTTTTTTTTTTTTTTTTTTTTTTTTTTTTTTTTTTTTTTTTTTTTTTTTTTTTTTTTTTTTTTTTTTTTTGCAGCACCAGGGATCGAACTCACAGCCTCACTCCTGCCAGAGAGGCGCTTACACCACTGAGCCAAACTCCTGAGTGTCTGACCTTACGGATATCCCACAGCTGTGCCTCACCCTGACACTGGGAGCCATTGGTGTAGCCAGCCTGTAGCTGCTCTGAGTTCTGAGTTCAGTTGGCCCCTTTCCAAAATGTCAGCTGTCCAGTTGCCCTCTCCTGGGGAATGTCTGAGCCAGAATAGCTCCCCAGCCACTACAATCCATAGTGTCTACTGCTCCATCCCACTGATGCATTTCTCTGTGGAGGTCTCTGGAGTCACCAGTATGTGCTGTGCCTCTGCAGATTCAAGCTGACTCTCCCACACTGCAAGCCAGGGCTCAAGGGGAAAGCACCACTTGCCACTTCCCTCGTCTGCTTTGAGGTCCCTCTCCTCGTACTCCCCATGGGCTCCAATTCTCACTTCAGAGCTTTTCTGGGTCCTGGGGCCCCACTTGCCTCCTTCTTCTCTTGTTGCTATATTCCAGTGTCTGGACTCCAAATCTCTCAGAGTCTATTTCTCTGCCGCTCGCCACAGGGCCATCTTCCAACGCAGCACTTTCAGACCCATCTCCCTCAGAAAACCACACGCAACTGGCCTGGCTTCTCATTGCAGAGTGTAGGACCACCGTGCCCTTCCAGGGCTGAGCTTGCCACTGATAAACTCAGGAGGTCTGTGACTAGCCCATGCCCTCTCCATCCCTCTCTTCAGTCATCTCCCACCCAGTCACTGTGTTAAGGGGTTCCTCATCTAGAGTATAGTTGTCTTGTGACAGTTGAATCCAGAGTCCCTTGATTTTAAACTATGAACCCTTACCCACAATGGCTCCTGAGTGTATCAATCCCAAATAGAGCAAGTGCTGCAGTGGGTTTCTTTTCAAACTTTAACCTGCCACGTAGAGGCAGTAACTGTAGAGCAAAACCCCATACTATATTTGAGGCCTGCAATAACTTTCCTACAGTAACTATGGGCTTTTCTTGGAGGCAGTGTTGCTGGTCTGTTGATTATCGTGGGAGGCTCCCGACCCTCTCTAGGCTTACCTTGCATCTTTGGAGACTGGTATCCCTTCTCAGGAGCCAGAGTTCTTTCCATTGTTTCCCATTTTTCCAGTTTCTCTGTGATTTCTAGTTTTCCTGTCAATTTGCCCTTGATTCCTGGAGCTCTTTTCCTTTTTGCTATCTCAGCTAAGTTGTTATTTTCAAGATATCTGGACCACAGGTCCTAGAGAGGCTATCATTTCCTGTTGGCCTTTATTCTACCATCTTTTTAGATTTGTTACTATAACTTAGAAAGAAAGAGAGAGAGGGAAAAAGTGAGGACGATGGGGAGGGAGAGGGAGAGGGAAAGGGAGAGTGAAAAAGAGATCAGCCTGTGCATTGCAGGTTGGACATGCCTGGTAGACCAAAGTGTTGACCTCCAGACCAGCATGATGCCACCGTTTTTTATAAATTTTACACAATTCATCAATTCAGAAAAGGAATTTGGTTTTCACTATTATAACATTCCTTATTATAAATTCCAACTTTACTAAAAGATATGAAGAATCAAGATTACATGAAATCCATTTAGTTTAGCCATTTTCTTAAGGATGTGTCTTACTGAATTACATGTGTTTTGGGAGTTATTTGTAATATAAGTGTCTTAGTTACTTTCTCATCACTACAACACAATAGCCAACACCCATAAATTAAAGAAGAAGTTCATTTTGGCTCACAGTTTGTAAACTTTGCAGTCCATAGTGGATTAGCTTTGAGGTAGGGCAGCATGGCAGAGGGGTACTGCAAAGGAGGCCTGCTCAAGGCATAGCAGGCAGAAAGCAGAGAGAGGTCAAGGGAGGAAAGAAGGAGAGGATATATAGAGAGAGGATGTCAGTGCCATTGAGTTTGCTAGCAACCAAGTTCAGTTCTTCCGCTGCACTCTTTAAGCCTTATTTCTGAAATAACTGTAGCAAATTGCCACTTGCAGAAATTATTGCAGAAAGAATGATGAACTCATAATAGAGTAGAAGCTGACCAGGATCAGCTTGACGCCACAGCTATGGCAAGGTAAATTCAGGATATGGTCAACTGCAGGTGAACTGCAATAGGTAGCTAAAGTTTCTTTGCTTCTAATATATGAGGGGACCTGGGGAGAACAGGCAAAAATAGTAGTGTGCCTTATTTATCTTTGTTAGCCTTTCAGCACTTCCAGGCTTATGTGTTCTCCGTTATTCTGTAGACTTCTACAGAGATACTCATGCTTGGATTCCAGCATTTGATATCCCATGAAACGTTTGTATCCAAACCACACCCCCACTGTGTACCCTATCTTACTTACTCACTACTTGCTACTTGTATACAAAACCTTCTGGCTCCAATGGGGAAAACACATGAATCTGGACATAGATTCCCCACCAGGGACTGTTGTCCTAGAATTGTCTGAAGTTTGCATATTATGTTTGAAGTGTATACAGTAAAGTTGGCATTCTTTCATTTTCTTCATATTTACTCACCACGATACTGGTCTGTTAACCATCAATTTGGACATCCTATAATATCTAGATCAACAGGTCTTCCTACTGAGAGCTTTCTCTTTGACTTTTGTAGACTTTTCTCTATTTTATTTTAGTATTTAGGGAGCTGAAACTCCCAGAAGTCTCCCTAAGGCTGGATTAACAAAACGGATAAGTGTTATGTGTACTCAGCCTGTCAGACTCCAAACACCCTGCACTACCACTACTCCCAATATCATCTTACAGTTGAAACAATTTCTTTGTCCCAACAGAGCCATGCCCTTTGTATATCTCCAACACTGTGTGCAAGACTGTACGATCACAATTTAATTATTCTTGCCATCTGAGAGTTAGAAATTTTTTGCATCTGACTCTCTCAAAGATAACTTTGTGTTGCCGGGTGTGGTGGCTCACACCTTTAATCCCAGCACTCAGGAGGTGGAGGTAGGCAAAGCGTTGTGAGTTCGAGGCGGGCTTGGGCTACAACGTGAGCACAAGGCCGGCCTGAGCTACATAATGTGACCCTGCCTCAAAAAACTAGGGCTGGGAGTTTGGCTCAACAGCTTAAGTGCCTGTCTGGCAGGCGCAAGGATGTGAGTTTGATTCCTGATGCCACAAAAAAAAAAAAAAAAAAAAAAAAAAAAAAAAAAGATAATTTTGTGTCTCCTCACCTCAAATTCCATACTTGGTATTTCTAACTAACGGAGAGTCACTGATCCTCCAGAGGAGTGGTAGCATGCTATTTGAAGGAAATTCAGTAGACATCAAGATGATGAATTTTGACAATTAGATTTTAAAAACTGATAACCACAACCACTGACTTTAAAAATAGAAATGTGAATGTATCATGAGTTCGTTTTATGACACATTATCTTTTTATACATGTAGACTCATATTTTATCTTTTGAAGGCATGCATTACTTGCTTTTTATTATTTCTATTTTCAGACAATTATTCCTGTGTTGTGCCATTTATACTAGGAAAGTTGAAACAGGTTTAAAACTCAAACATAAAGAATTACTGTTATAATGAACTAAATTCTAAAAAGTCATGTGCTAGTTAGATGAGTTATGGTTACAAATAGTATGTAATTGTCTTAGTTTTTAGAAAGATAATTTTCTATATGAATTGAAATCTCCCATACATGGTTTTGATTGTGTGCACTGAAACTAAGAGAAGAACAGGGATAAAAATGACAAAAGTATGTGCACATATAAATCTGCCTAAATTAAATCCATTAATCTGCATAGCCAATTTAAAAAGATATTTTAAAAAGGGGGAAGATGATTTTTATATGTACCTAGAACTTATGTGAAAGTCTATTATCACAACTTGTTAATACTGGAGTTTTTCTAGATATATGGGATAGCCAATTTCTTGAATTTACTTTTTCTTGGTAGATGCTTGCTATATATAATGAATACATTCATCATGGACAGTTGGTTCATACACATATTGCATATTAATCTTTTAAAGCATTCTATTGTTTTCATTATTTTCTCCTTAATGAGGTGGCATGAACTTTCTTCACAAGAACTTCTTAAAAGATGAAGAGTCCCTCTTGCTAGATATTTAACAAGAGTAGCAGAAGAATGTGGCTGAGAGATGGTAGCTTCAAGTGGGGAGAAGTAGAAGCAAAAAGATTCCTCAAAGCTGCTGAATCCATGGTGTGGCCCTTGGATTATTCACGACCTGCTCCTGAGATGCTTGTGGGATCCAGAAAGGCAAAGAGTCCTGGCTGTCATGCTGAGGATGCTTTCTTATCTGCTTTTATTTCCTCATGTTACCTTACCCTATGCCATGTAAATAATATCTCTCTGATCTGATCTTTAAAAACTATACTTTCATGGCCATTCACAGACTGCAGGGGAAGAGAAAAAGAAGTCACCAAGAAGCAGGCCCTCCCTGCAAATCAGTACCATGTATGGGCTACTGGGGGGACAGCCAGACCCCAGGCTTTCAGAGCTTGGAAACAAGAAGAGCCAACCCTTCCCCCATAATTGGCCAGTTGATTCAGAGAAACACAGGCTGTGATGATAGCTATTGAGGTGGAATGCAATTTAATGATTGTAGTGCTTAGTGTTTCACTGACTTTGCAGTACTAGTCTGACTTTGCAGTAGTCCGATCATCTATTCAGAGGATAACAATACACAATGTAGCATCTATGGGGGATCTCCTTCTGAAGGTGGTAGCCATTGTTAATTCCCTATTATCTTGTTTTGAAGTCCTGTATCATTTTCATTGTTTTGTTGGGTTGGGTTTTATTCTGTTTTGTTTTGTTTGATTTTATTATATCTGATGGCATGGGCAGCTCTTTCAGAGATAACAAGATATATTATGGTAGCCATTTTGGATTTACTATTATCTTGTTTTAAAGTCCCTTAATGAATTCATTGTTTTGTTTTTATTGGTTCTGTTCTGTTCTGTTTGATTTTGCTATGTCTGAAAGTATCTGCAGCTATTTTGAAGATAACAAAAGGCATTCTGGTAACCATTGTTGATTTCATATTGTTTTGAAGTCCTGTGTCACACTGGTTTGTTTTGATTGGCTTTATTCTGTTTTATGTTTCTTGGTTTTATTCTCTTTTAAATAAAAATTAAAAACTGTACCTTCATTCATTCAGTAAATGTCAAAATCTGTGTTGTATGCCAACTCTCTCAAGTAGCACTAAAGATACACTGTGAGCCAAAGAGACATACATGGAATTACAGTCCATATGAGAGAAATGGCTGCTCATGAGATCACACAGATGGATGCAATGGGACAGAAAGGGACAAAGACTACAAAGGAAATACAGTGCTAAGAGGCTGAGTTACTGGGCAAGTGTGGAGACCCAAGTCACACTCTGTATTTAGTACGTGCTCAGAACTCAAGTAAAACTGAGACCTGCAGAATGCAACAGTACGTGAAGATTGTTGTGGCAGGAATAAGTATTTTAGTAAGAGGGAAAAGTATGTGTGAAGACACCAAGCAACAATGAACCTTATAATAGACTGAGGAAGTGAAAGGATTCTAACTAGAGCATAAAAGGCAAAGAGAGTAATTCTAGATGAGTTTGCAGGGATTAAGTAGGGTTGTATACATCATAATAGGAATGGTGTCTTATTCTCCTAAAGCTTTTGGCCTGAAAAATACTTTGATCAAGTTAGTTTTCACAATAGCTGCAGTATAGAAAATAGATTGTCAGGAGAGACAAGAGAAGGATTAGAAGAAACAGGACACTACTGATAAAGTACAAATACCACAGTAAGCTAATAAAGGGCCAGTCATGGATTTTGTCATTTATATTGCTTCTCTGTCTAAATGGGGGATTACCCAGAAGCAGTGGAAGACTATTGCTCAGAATTGGCAACATTGCTGCATATTAGAGTTTATACTCCCTACTTTTAAAATCACTACCTGTCTTCTCTCTTCTCTGTACCTGCATTTCTGCATTTGCCAAAGATAAATTTCTGAACTATGGTTATGTCTGGAGATCACAAATTGACAGCTATGAACCTTTTTACTCTTCCCAAAATACTGAAGCCAAGGTTATAAAAAAGATTAAACAGATAAGTGTGCATTGTTATATGCCAGGCCCTCTAGTAGGTAGTAACATACAGCATGAGCAAAAATGGTGTCCCTACCCTCATGGGACTCATTAAACTAGGAGCAGATATTGAATCTTATGAGTTTCTTGTTACAAACTGTGAGATAACCATGCCTATTTACCTCGTCAGCCTCTAACATATGTTGGAAGGAAATAATCTCCATGGATCCAAACCCAGAGCCACCTGGCTGTATGGATAGCGTGGGTGTTGCACAAAGATGCTTGGTCAAGTTACTTAGTGGGGAACTAAAACCTGCCAGAATCTCCTTGTACAAGGCTACCTCTGCCCAGAGGAAGGGCCCATTTTTCCTTGCACTAAGGCACCACGTGGGTCAGCACAATCTTGCCCTCCGATATTGGAAGAGGATTCCTTATTCTGATATTAGAATAGAATTCTCACGTTACCTTGCAAATGTATAGCTTGTATGCTTAAATAAAAGAATGGAGTATAAAGAAGGACTAGAATATGGATATTTTCAGGGCATAGAAAACTTTTTAAATGAAACCTTTGTCTTCAGAAATTAGGTCAGTGTAATAAATCAAAAAAAAAGTACCAGTTGTGGGACAATAGAGGAAAATCCTGCCCCACCCCCACCCCACTGCTACATAGTCAGACTAGAGGGTAGCACATTGGGAAAAGCTATCGTGAGGGAAGAGATGATCTGTATATAAATCAGGTATTAATTTCTATATCTTCAACATGGTTTATGGTACAAAGCTTTACTAGCACAATTACCAAATTTCTGATTTTGTGGGGAGGGAAGAGAATAGTCCCACTTCTAGGAAGAATTCTGCCACTATAAGCAAAAACAAAGGAATACCATTCACGTAGCTTGAATCCTGGTTCTTCCCAACAGTTGATATGCGGTCAGGCAACCTCTGAGTGTTAATCATTTCACCTGAAAATGGGGGAGCTCACTTCCTCATTGAGTTAGGAGGCATGAATGAGAATTTTTTTTTAAAAGCCTTCTTAAACCATGAGGCAATAAACACATAAGTGTTTCGAGAAATGCTGAGTGTCAGAGTTTCAGGGTCGGACTAGGTTGAGCTGAGCTGGTTGGGTCGGCTAAGCCTCTCCACCTTGGCACAGTCACTTACTAACTGGGCATCAGGGCTGGTTTGTCTTCTGGCTGCATCCAAAGCTGTAATGATGTTCTAGCAGTGACAAATGAAAGTATCTTAACAATTTGCCGTGAAGACCTAAAACGACTGATAGTTTCCTGCCTTCAAGTGGTTCTGTTTTGAGCATAAACCTGTTATACACTGAAGAACATAGCACTCCCTTCTTAAAAGCCTTGCCTCCACATTCCTCGTGATGGAAAATTACTGTCTCCCAGCAAAGAGCTTCCAAAAGCACACAGTGCTCTTGCTTTACCGAAGGTGATAACCTCATGTTTCCATGTATGGGTGGCTCAGGCCATTGGTCTTCTAGTGGAATCTGTTAGAGATGATCATTTCTCCCTTTCACAGGACCCATCAGCCGGGCATGGCGGTTTGTGCCTATTGTCCTAGCCACTTGGAAGGCTCAGGCTTGAGCCCAGGAAACAAGAGTTCAAGGCCTCCTGGGCAGCATAGTGAGAACCTGGCTCAAAGCACAATAATGTTGGTAGAATCCATATAATTGAGATAACTCTCAGGCACCCATAGCAACCTTAACAGAGGGTTTAGATCCAAGATAAAATGATGCCCTTTCTTAGCCATGGATGGTGGGAGACTCTACCTACAACTATGAAGATACAAATGGGTATATATTCAGATAATGAGTTAGATTCACAAGATGTCAAGGAGTCCACAAACCTCCTCCATAGCAATGATTAGCCAAAGATGAGCTCTTTAGAGACTCAGTTCCTGTCTCTAAAATGCATCAGTGTTTTATACCAATCTTATTTTTTAAGTTTGCCATGAACAGCTAGGTCATTCCTTTCCCTACATGTCCAAGGGTGACCAAACTATATAGTGAACGTTTAAATTTTTTTTAAAAAATTACAGTAAAAGTTACACTGCCATTAATACCCCCTCTAAATATTCCCTTCACTTCAAACACACTTTCTGGAATAGTTCTAGAAGTCTTCTTTTCTAAGTGTCTTTATGAAGTGTGACCTAAAATATGGTGCATGTCTCTGCCAAGTGCCATCCAATAGAAAGGAAAGTTCTTTAAAACATGACAGCGTGTTCTCATCCTCCTTACGCACTGAATCAGGCACTGTGGGACTTCTGCCTCTTCCTTAAAGTCAAAATTACCATGAAATGTAAATATTTTGAATCAGTTCAGGACACCAAGGCAGCCATATCAGTCCAATTAAAGACACTCATGAAAAAAGACTTCCAGAACTTCAGAAAGTGGCAAGGATGATGTGATAAGTGCATTCAAATCAATGGGGAGTATTTTGAGGGTGATTCATAGCAATGTGTCTTTTACTGCAACAAAGAGGCTTTTTTTAATTTAAGCGCACCACATTTTTCCATTACACCCCGTATTTTCCTTGATCATCAGTGAAACCTATGTTGGTGTGTTGGAGAGTGGAAAGTTGAAAACTCCTCCAAAAAAAAAAAAGAAAAAAGAAAAAAAATACATGTCTACTTGCATGCTGGGAATGTGACCTTATTTGGAGAGGGTTTTTGCAGATGTAATTCAGTGTCTTGATATAAAATCATCCTAGATAATATGGACTACCCATAATTCCAAGAGTCAGTAACCTTACAAGAGAAGTAAAGGGGAGAAACCACATGAAGAAAAGGGAATGAAATGAAGGAGGTGGAATTGGATATCTACGCACGAGCCAAAGAACACCAAGGGCTGCTGGGAGACACCAGAACTGAGAAGGTGGGAGGGGCTAGAACGGGTTAAAACACACTGCAGACACTTTGATCTCAGATTGTCAGCTCCAGAATGGTGAGAGAATACATTGCTGTTATTTTAAACCACTGTTTGTGGAAATTTGTTAAGTTATCCCTAGGAAACTAATACACGATAGACACTTTTTATTCTTTAGTTTTTAGTTCTAGAATGATTTTTTATTTTTTTCTGGCTTTTTTTTTCTTGAGTTCAAGAAGTTCTCTTTTTACTTTCTTCCTTTTCTTTTATAAGGGCATTTAGGTTTTAATGTCTGATTAAAGGTAATTTTTCATTTTTCTAAATACATGTTCGAGGTTACTTAATTCAGTCTGGAGGGTTGTGTTTATTTATCTTTCTTGGGGTAGTCAAGGATTTTCATCACTTCAAGTGCATTAAATCTGTTTTATTCTTTTAAGTAACTGCACATCAACTTGTTCCATTTCTTCCGTCATGTATTTTTGTGAATTTAGAATGGTTCACAAGAATCTTAGTTTGATAGCGCCCTCTTCTGTCAACGTGGCAAAGTACAGCTTCTTTTTTTTTTTTTTTTTAATATTTTATTAATAATAGAAGACAAGACAGAAGAGAATCCCCCATACTTGCTACATTGCCCGCTGTAAAGTGATGCTTGGGTTGCTGACCAGAGGCCTGGCCGAATCTACAAAACAAAAGTTGGTTGATATTCCTTGGTTGCTATCTATTTAGCCAGACCTCCGAAACAGCAGGTTGCTAACGGGGGTGGGGGGGTGGGGGGGGGGTGTTTGTCCCTGATTCCAAGCCCGCGCGCCGGAGAACGAGAGGGGCTCCTCGCGGGGCCCCCGCCCGGCCCGAGCGGTGCAGGCACCGATCAGGGCCCGAGCGAAAGTACAGCTTCTTTAAGGATTGTGTGTTGATGATTGGAAAGGGATTGTGTGTTCCTCATACGTAGCAATCCAAGCCCATTATGTATTGAAGAATTTAACGCTCCATCTCAAGGCCTTTCCTCCACACCAATTCTGGTGGAAAATTATTGTCTCCCCGGGAAGAGCTTCCAAAAGCACCCAGCGTTCTTGCTTTACCTATGGAGTAACTTGACATTTCCCCATGAGCTGTTTTCTCTGACATATCTTCATCTTCACCCAACCTCTTTCTTTCTCAGGTGCTTCTCCAGAAATCACTGTTTTGGAACGACCTCACAACATCAAGGAGGTATAAACGAAGAAAAGGGAATGTGTGGTGGGGAAAGCAAAGGGAAGCCCTGAAGTGGTAGTGAAATGAAATTTTGGAGGATACTTTTTTAGTATAGACTAGAGATCACCAGTAGTTCAGGCGGGACAGCTCCTCCACAGACCTTCAAAAAAAGGAAGCTGATAGGACAGCTAGGATTTATTAATAAATGTACTGAGAAAAAAGATACAACTCTGTCAGTGTTTGTGGGCAAACTAGTTATATTACAAAAGTACACTAAGCAAACAAAAAAAGTAATTTTTAACTTGACAGTGAGGTGAGGAGAGTTTTAAGAGAAAGGAAATACAACCATGAAATATTCATAGTTTGGCTATTAATACCATATACTTAACTAAATAGGTAGTTGTTGAATACTGATTTAACCAAACATGACACCACTATAAGTATATTAAGAGTGTGTATAAGAGGAAATGTATGACAGTAAGGAGTGAGTTATAACATAGCTAAGTAATTTTTAAAACTGAAAATAAAAATGTGGTTTTAGGCCACTTCATGGTAATTCTTTAAGGCAGCCCTCATTACCACAGATGTAACTTCTTAGTATTGCTGAACGTCTGAGCTATCAAAAATAAAAACTAACACAGAATCCCAAATACAGTCACTCCCCTGCCTCCCAGCCCTGAAGCAGCCTGAGCTATGGCTTCTGCCAGTAACGTACGTCTTGTAAGTCTCTCCACAGAATTTTACTCAACCAAAATTTTCAAGAAGCTGTGATGTAGTAGTGAACTTGAAGTAAGAGAAGCGAGGTTGTCTGTAAGGTGTAAGAGGTGAAATGTAGCAGACACTGGTACCCTCCCGATCTCTCAGACCTCCTTTGGCAGTTCTGTGCCTCAACCTGCTTTGCTGAAAACAATTTAAATGTGAAATAGTAGAAGAATTGCTTTTGGATATTGGTGCTGCCTCACCTGTTCTGCTACTTGATTCCATGTCCAAAATGCCTGGGAATTTTACATTCCCCCAACTACAGGGAAGATCATCAGCCAACTGCTCACTGGGGCAGCTCAAAAGATGAGCCTCCTCACTTCTAGGCAGGCCATGTATAAAGTGAAATTTATACTCCAACACTTTCCACAGTATCTGGCTGAGGCTGGAGCTTCACCTGATAGTGTCCATTTGCTAGCATCTTTCCCTTCTCTATCTTGACTCCATTTCTTTCTGATTTCTCTCAAGAGTACCTCCTTATCATTACCACCCAAATCCTTAACTCAGCATGGGCTTCTGGGAGAACCCAACCTAGATTTCACTCTTTGCTCTATGGGAAACCATCTGATGCATTAATTTGCAGGCTTGTGTTGATACTCAGACCTTTGGCGCAATGTAATTTGATATCTATAAAAACAGGGACCATCCTTTACTGATTTCAGTTTCCTCATCTGGACAGCGGTAATGATATTATCATCTTATGCAATGCAACAATTTTGAGGGGGAAGCTCAACAACTTCTCAATAGTTATTAACAAGAATTAACTGTTGATGTCTTAAAAGCATAGAAGTGTTCCTGAACATAGCAAACACTAAACAATGGTTTGTCATTAGTGTGATCACTGCTATTTTTGTAATTCTATCATGCAGCACCAGGACTGGGCACAATATATGTACAACAATATTTACTAGTTTAATGAACAAATGGACATAAGGATGAGTGAGTGAATGGATAAATGGATAAGCAAATTTTTAAAAATAGTAATTTTTAAAATTCCTATCCGGAGGAGATGCCTGCAGTTTGTGGTGTTTTATAACATTATTTACAACCGTAAGATATGAAACCAGCCCAGGTACTCACCAAAAAATGAAGAAGCAAAGAATGCTTTGTACATATAAGCAATGAAATATTATTCATCTATAAAGAAGAATGAAATCCTGTCATTTACAGCAAAATCAATGGAACCAAAGGCCATCGTATTAAATAAATTAAGCCAGACACAGAAAGACAAGAAATGCTTTTTCTCTTTCATACATGGAAGCTTTAAAAAGTGATAATTAGAGGTTGGGACAGAGGGAGGGGACATGGATTAGATCAGTACACTGAACCCCACTAATATGTACAACTAATACTTGATAACAAAAAATAATTTTTAAAATTCTAGGAGACATCTGGCAGTACTAGGAGTAACAAGTTCAAAGAGTTCCAAATGTAGTTTAGATCCAGACTAGAGAATCTCATAACTTGCTGAAAGTTGCTGAGTTAGGCAATAATAAAATCTTCAATGTAAGAATAAATTTGAAAAGCGTCACCACTCTTGAGCAGTAGACTGGCAGCCCTGGTGTTCTTTTCATCTGGGAAACATGAAATACTGCTGTGTGGTTTCTGATCCAATTTTCCATGGTCTGGTGAGAAATAACTCACATCAGTGGGACTGATGGGGAAAAGGTAGAGATTACTAGCTGCTGGCCAAGTGCAGCAGACAGTGAGGTCACAGTGCTTCTTCCAGGCCAGACCTGTCACTTCCTTTGTTTGAGGATTGCCTGGGGCATTATAATCCACCACTATTGGGTTATTTTATGGGGAAAATGGCTACTCAGGTTTCTCTGTAGTTTTTCTTTCTCTTACAACCTCTAGTTAAATACACTTTATTACTCAGTGCCTCCCAGACTCACATGCTTTCTCTGTGCAGTATATTCCAAGAAAAGTATTGACAAAGTCCTCATATACAGTCCACACCGTCATTTCTCTTTTGATTGCCTTCCACAGCAATTCACCAATTTGTCACAGCTTTGTCTGCACCTGAGCTGCTGAATTTAGCTCATTTCCAGCCATTTTCTGAATAGTATGCCTGTACCTAAAGACTGGTTCTTTTCCATTTCTGGAACCTGGTCTCCAGATCTATGTGCCAAGTGGTTTTCAGAGCTTCCTGATGAAGACCTTTATGTAACTTTTTTCCACCTGCATTAAGGCTCCTGTAATCTTTCTTTGGCACAGTTTATAAAGGACCCCTGGAGCAACACCAGTGAGAGCTTTGGGTAATGCCAGGTCTTGAGCTTTTAGCCCTGCCTCTGTTTATTCAGCTGGGCTGTGGGCTTCCACACAACAGAGTTGTTGTGGCCATTAGAGAAAGAAGCAAGCCCTCATCCCCACAGAAGGACAACTCAGATCTAATGTCTGGAAAGCAAGAGTCACTTCTTCTTACCCCCTCGTCCCAATCCTAGCTGAGCAATGTGCTTGCATGTACACACATGCGCCATGAACTATTTTGCTGTCAGAGGACATTTTTGCTTCCCAGTGCTTCAACCCTTCAGTTGGAAACCAGACTCCTCAAAAGCTTACCCAGATAGGAGCGAGAAGCATGGGCTACATGTGGCTTGTCTTCACGGCAGCCATCACATTCGTCATTTTT
>RJWM01043794.1:0-13622 GCA_004363535.1 Dasyprocta punctata | reverse complement strand
CCCTCGATGAGCTGCTCGCAGCTGCAGCAGCGCGTGCCGTAGAGCCGCTGGTAGTCCTGGGTGCAGATGTACTCGCCCTGCCGCACGAAGAAGCCGCCCTCCGCCAGGTCACAGCCGCATGCTGCAGCAAGGACGCAAGGACGCGCGTTAGGAGGGTGGGGTGGTGGCAGCTCTGCGTCCCCAGGGCCTCGGGGCCCCCCCTCAGGCTCCTGCCTGATGCAGCCTCCCGGGCACAGACCCCGTGGCCTGTGTGCCCAGTGACCAGGCTCAGGGACAGACACCAGCGCCAGCCCCTGACCTGGGCGGAGTGGACTTTTCTCCAGGAAGTGTGGAAAGAGACAGAGATTCAGGGTGAAGACAGGACTATCCTGAGGGCCAGTCCAGCCTCCGCCTTCGCTGGAATGCCTGCAAGGCCTCTGGACCCACCAGCCACAAGGCCCCGTTCCCTCACGCCAGGCAGGTGATTTCTAGGACCCCTACGACACGCCAGCTGTGTCCCCAGGCTGGAGAGCTGGGAGGACGAGTGGTCCTATGGCCGGTCCCAGCACCTCCCCACGCCTCTGGGTCCCGTGTCCCATGGCGACAGGGCCAGGCCTCTGTCTCCTTCCCCCAGCACCAGCTCCAGGAAGCGGCAGCTGCAGAGCTGGCAGAGGGAATGGGCAGGTGGGGATGACGCATCCGCTCTTGGACAAGTCTGCTGGTCACCACAGCCTGGAGCTCCCGAGTGGGCAACCGCGTACACATGTGGGTCCCCGCCACACAACCCCTCCAGCCCAGGGCACTCGGGAGCAGTGCCGGGTTTCCAAGGGAACAGACTCAGTGCGCCCTGTCTGCCCTACTGAGGCCACGGCCTCGCCATCCCGGTCCTCAGGGCTGACACAGCTCGGCGACCCCCCACAGCTCAGTTTCGAAAAACCACATAGCCTTAGAGTCTTCAAGTGACTCCTAGATGTTTCCATGACAACGTCGTCATCTCTGGTGTGTTGGAACATGGCTCTCTCTGAACAGAACTGTGAGGTCACCTTCTGCACACATTTGGTGGCGCCTCAGTGCCGAAGTGAGACCACTGACAAAACCTGTGACCGGGCTCTTGGGGACCAGCCAGGACAGCAGCCGGAGGCCTGGTTCCCGAGCCCAGCTGTCCCCTTCTGCAGGGAGCTGTGGTCACTGTGGTGACCAGGTGAGACCTGGGACTTGGCCGCCAGGAGCCCCGCAGACCAGGGTAGTGCACTGGGGGAGGGTGGGCCGTGGGGCCGGGGCCAGGGCCAGGGGGCAGGAGCTGCACTGCGTCCCTCGCAGGGGGCAGGGACTCCAGCTGGTCCTGGATGGAGGGCAACGTGGCCCCTGCGACCCCGCAGCAGCTCGAGCCCACAAGGTGGGCACTAGGAGGTGACACCACTGCCATTTGGCCATGGCCCGTCCCACAAGCCCCTCTGGCCACCTCAGCCTGGTCAGAGCCTGGCCGTTTCGAGGACACCAAGGTCACTTTGAGGCAGCCCTGGTCTCTGCCTACCAAAAATAAAAGCCCAAATTCACTGTAATTCTAGAAATCCTTATCAAGACACCACAAGCTATCACACTGCATTTTGCAATACAGCAAATCTGGAGAGGACAGGACGGGCGGGGTGCGGCGACTCAGGGCTCACGCTGTGCTGACCACCAGAAGCGGCCAGGAGGGGCCGGCCCGGTGGGAGGGGCGACCCCTGCCACTTCTGGGAATCCTCATCTACTCTGAAGAATGGAAAGCCCGCCCCTGCCCTGTGACCCAGGAATCCCCACTGAGGTTCAGTTCAACCACCTTCCCAGCAGCTCCACCTTGCCCCCGGCCATCGGGAGCCCCGTTCCCAGCCTCTCTCTGGCCCCTTCCCCCCTGTTGACCCTGGGGTATTTCCTTAACCTCCTCAAGCCCGAGTCCACATCTGCAGAGTTAGAAATACCAATTCTGCATGATAGATTACCAGACGCGATCAACGCCACGAGGTCTAAAGGCCGAGCGGCCTGGGGGCCAGGTATGCAACTCCAAGGCACAATGTCTGCCTGCTGAGCTGAGTTCAATTCCCGGTACCGAACAAGAAAAAACCAAAAAAGGCTGAGCAGCCAGCGTCTGGATGAAATGACCAGAGCGTCCCTTAGTGGGCCAGGAATCTGAGGGCGTTCAGGTCGTACTGAGACGGAGGCCAAGGAATTTGCATGTTGAACAAAGAGGAAGGTGAGCTGGCACAGGCCTGTAATCCCAGCACTCTGGGAAGCTGAGGCAGGATTGATAGATCAGGCCTGGCTGGGGCAATTTAGCAAGACTCTGTCTCAAAATAAAAATAAAAAATAAAAAAGGGTTGGAGAAGGAGTGTAGTGTGAAGGCTCTGGGTTCCATCCCTAGGATGGCAAAAGAAGAAAGGAAGGAAGGAAAGAAAAGAAGAGAGAGCCCCAGATGGTTTCTACAAACACCCACCACGCCCCCCAAGTCCCCCGGGACCCCCAAGGTGGGGTGCAGGCCTTTCACATCAGGCTGTGGTCCTTCCTGGAGGGCTCAGCGCAGCTCTGGTGGTGCTATTCATATCCCAGATGGACGTGTCCCCAGGGTGACCCCACCGTTACCAAGACACACACACTCCCAGGCTCTCCCCGGACACACACCCTTCCCTCCCCACCCGCTTGCTTGGCTCTTTCCAAAACCCTGGACTAAATTCCACTGCTGTGGGATCAGGAAACACCTGCCTCCTGGAGGCCGCACTTCCACGGCTTTGTCCCCACCCCCAGCCCCCAGGCAGCTCCAGGGTCTGGCGGAAGGCCCAGCACTGTGGCACAGGCACAGCCCGGAGCGCGGAGCCCGGCCCAGGACGTCAGGAGAGCCGGGCACATGGCAGGGCAAATGACAAGCTGCTTGTGGAGTGGGGACAGCTTTCATCTTTAGAAGGCCCTACGCTATGCTGCAGAGGAGTGAACAAAAATTACCAGGGACATTTAATTTAAAAAATTATTACAGGAAAAGACACGTCACCTGAATCCCCCCTCAGTCTGAGCACACTCCTCCCATCGTTCCCGCCACTTTCTGCAGCAGCTCTGCAGTCCTCTCTCACGAGTGTCTAAGTCTTGCTGCGGCCTCGATGTCCTGGATTCACGCCTTCTCACGGCCACTGTGACCCTGGGGGAGAGCCAGGGGTCACGCAGTGCCGGATCGGGTGAGGACACGGCGTGCTGTTCAAGAGCTGCCTTTCTGTGGCATCGCACTGGGCGGCAGGACTCACCGGCAAAGACTCTCAGGAAAGAGGATCCAGAGCTGCCGCAGGAAGCGGTGAGAACCACGGGACGAGCGTGCTCACAGCGACAGGGTTCACGGCAGTGCTCGGAAGTACATTTTTGAAAATGCAAACGCTGTATATGCTGGTCGCCCCTTGAATGGCTGCCACGAACCCTACACCGCTGTGCCCCAGGTCGCGGCGTGAAGACGGAGCCGGCTGGCCATCCACGACGGTCCGGAACCAGGCGTCCTCTCTGGGCCGCCCTCGTCTCCAGCCTGGGCCTGCACCTGCATGGCCTCTCCTCTCTGCCCTATTCCCTGATGCCCACGGGACCTCCTCTGTGCCCTCTTGGAATGTCACAGCTGCGGTCCTCACAGGAGCCCCTGGGGACACCACCCTGAGCCCTCCACCCCCTCGCTCAACCTGCTCCAGCCACGCAGGCCTCCTGCTACTCCCAAAGCCACTCCGCCCCAGGCCTTTGCACTGGCTGACCCTCTGGGTGGATGTCACCTGGGCTTCACAGGTCACCTCTTCCATGAAGCCTACAATGACCCCCAACACACTCCCGACCCTGCCTTATCTTGCTCCTCTCCTTCCCCTCCCCGTCTCATTGCCCGTCTAGCCATATGGGAAGCCTGGGGAAAACTTCAGGGAAAGGTCAGGGCACTCCCGCCTGTACAGACCTCCTCCCAGCCCCTTCCTAGGTTGCACTGCAGCCCATGAGAGTATGATGTTGGAGCCACAGCAGCCATCTTGAGGCCATGAGGAGAGGTACTGCTGACAGGCGAGTGAGGTCTGGGAGGGAGGGGATGGGGCAGTGGACAGGCAAACTCAGTCTTCCCCTTTGAGACGTGAAACTGGCCGGCCCCGGGGTGAGGTGGCAGCTGACCGAGGCCAACGGGGCACTGTTGAGTGGCTGAGGCTGGGTATGGCGATGGGCGGGTGCGTGGGTGGGGGCCTGGTGCCAGGCCTGTGTGCCCAGACTCCTGCCACATGCCCCCTGTTGCCGCTCGTCCACTTAGGGCAGGGCCGTGGACTGTGGGGTCCCAAGCACCAGGTGGCCACGCTGCTGCACTATTATCTGGTGGGCTGCGGCGGGCAGGAAGGGGGACGGGTCGCTCCCGCCACCTGCCCCACGCGGGTCCCACCAGCGAGGCTGGCTCTGGGCCTCCGGTCCCGCACTTCGTCATACAGAGCGTCCCTGCGGCCACTCTAGGGAAACCCTACCATTCACTTCTGCCTTGTCTTTCAAACCAAGCTTTGCGAGAGCAGCCCAGTGCATCCCTTCTAGAGTCGGGGTGCCTGGCGCTGGGGCCCTTCACGGCTCTGCGCAGGGCAGCCAGGCCGTTCCAAGGGGCCCGGAACGCCCGGGGGAGGCGGGCACCGGGCTTCAGGACCAGCGCGCCCCGCCCTTCTGGAGCCCGGGCAGTGCGCATGCGTCACAGGGGCCATCCGGGACCAGCCCTAGAGCCCCGTGCGCCGGGCCCCAAGCCACGTCGTGGGGGTGTCCTGTTGCTGACCCCAGGACTCTGGCTTCTTTGGGGTGCCTGTGGGTGCCCAGGGGACCCCAGATTCCTGGTGTTCCCGAGGCATTAGCTGGCCCTGTGGTGTCCCCGTCTTTCACAGATGGGGCTGGTTGTAGCCGTATCCTGAGGGAGCGGGGCTCCAGCCTTGGGATCCCAGCGTCAGTCAGGAGAGCCCTCTGGCTACGGGTCGCCCCTAAGTCACCCGCCCCTACCAGCCCCGGTGCCTCCGGTGCACGCTGGCCTCTTCTGGGGTGTGCCTCCTGCAACAGAGCGCCTAGGCCAGGGCTTTCAGCTCCGCGGTCACACAGCAGGACGGGCAGGTCAGCCTGCGGCCTGAGGCCTTGGGCGGGGCTCCTGATGGGGCGGGACCCCTGGGGACAGGGAGGAGCTCCCGCGGGTGGGGTTCCTGGGCACAGGGCGGGGCTTCTGCAAAGGGACGGGGGAGTGGGCGGGGCTCCTGAGGAGAGGGCCTTGCTCCCGTGGGCGGGGCTTCTGAGAACAGGGCGGGGCCCTGTGGGCGGGGTTCCTGCGGAAGGGCGGGGCCATGGGCGGGGCTCCCAAAGAGGGCAGTGCTCCCGAGGCCAGTGGAGTCCTGGAGTCCCTGCTGCTGCCCTTGCCCTCCTCTCCCCTCCAGAGGACCGGCGCCTTCACCTGAGGACTTGGTTCAGGGGCACAGACTGGCCTGGGTTTGACCCCCAACATCTCCAGGCCAGGGGAGGTGCCCCACTGAAATGGACAGTCATGGTCCTTCACAGAGCTGCTGGCAGAGCGGACCCAGAACAGCAGAGTCCGGCTACTTTCAAGTCACAGCCAAACACCGCCTCTCTGTGCAGCCTCCCCAGCCCCAACCCCGGCAGAGGCTTCTGCTATAAACAGTCCACGTGCGTCCTGTGCGACCCCTACCGTACTTCCGCCTCAGGGCTGGGGGCCGTCAGAGCTAAAGCTGTCACGACTCTGCCTCCTGGATGCCTCCCGGAGCAAAGGACCGCAGCTTGGGGTCCCCGCACAGGACGCCCCAGTTCCCTGCCTGCTGCGCATTTCCCTGAAGTTGTTTGCTCACAAAAAAGCAAACCTCCCTACACCTACAGCGGCCTGGAGGACAGCGTGCTGTGGCGTCTGCCCACCCTGCCCCGGAGGAGATTGCGTGTGGGTGCGCTCAGTCCCGGCTGTGCCCAGGAGCAGAGAGGAGCCAGGAGGGCGACTCGAGGCAGGGCCAGGGCCAGCCCAGATGCAGGGACGCTGCACGCTTCCTGTTTAAATTTTCCCTGTCTTTTTGCTATCACTTCAATCTAGTATATTAAATATTATTTGTTACAATGGGACAAAAAGTGATTTTCTTCGGGAATGGATGGTGATGGTTGTAGTGAGCAGTAAAGCTTCACAGCTGCCGCCCCCCCTCTCTCGCCTGTGGGCATCCGGTGCATCAGCCTACATTTCCCATGATCTTCCCCTGTCCCGCCAGGAAGTGACGATGGCCTGTCCACGCCCCCATACGATGACAGCTTCCACTCCCGTTTCTATATAAACCTTGAACATTCCCACAATAAACGAAGACTTGATCGGATATTTGTCTTGTCTTCCTTTCTCTCTCCCCAGCCTTGCCCTCCCCCATCTCCATGCCCTCTCCTCGAGACCCTCGTTTCTTTTAGGACCTGCAGGCAGGTTCAGATGGTCTTTGTGGTCTTTGTTCTAGCGTGTGGGGCTGGTGTCTGGGCCAGCAGGGCCATGGGTCCAGCACTGAGTGTGTGGGGACCTGGACCCGTCCTCCACCTTTCTGCCCAGCAGCTTCCTTTCCCCTCAGGTGACATGGAGGGCGCTGAAAAGCTCGCACTGCCCTGGGAAGATTCCCAGCAGCCCAGATCTCTCGGGAGCTCCGGGACACGGCCCGGGGGCTGTGTGCGACGGCTGGGGCAGGCCCACTCACCTCTGCAGATGAAGCACTTGATGTGGAAGTACTTGTTCTGCACACGCAGCACCTCCCCCTTGCACACATTTCCACACGTGTTGCACAGGATGGCCGTGCTGGGCGGCTTCTCCAGGGGGCTGTGAGCCGCCTGGGGCTGCGACACTGCAGAGAAAGAAGGCGTGTTAGAGGCTGGGATGTCGCCGAATGGTGAGTTTAGACAGCAAGGGCGCTAGGACATGGGGGCCTGACTAGGAAGCCCCAGCCCCGACTAGCACTGCTCCCCCAGGGCACTGGGGGTGCACCTGCCTCGTCTGACTGGGGACAGGGGACAGGTGATGGCCTAGGCTAAGATCATTGGCTCAACTGCAAAGTGGGGTTCCGACTACACCAGCCCCCCACAGTGAGCAGCCCCATCCCTTATCAGTGCGCCACCTGCAGTGACAAGCCTGTCATGACCTCCTGCGAAGGGTGATCCAGGCTGTGCTGCTTCACAGGACCCTGACCCTCTAGGGTCACAGACGCAACCCCCTCCCCACGCCCCCCAGCAGGCTCGGCCGCTCTTCAACAGCCAGGACCCCAGGCTGTTTCTTCTGAGTGCAACGGCCACATCCTCGTGGGTCCTAGGACACAGGTCGGAACATTAGCGCTATCCCCCTAGAGTCAGCCACAGAGTAGGATGTGTAAGCAGGTGCTGGAAACCACAGATGGGTCAGGACGGGTGTCATCACAGGGCCTGACAGGGGCCCCCAGAATGAGGCAGCACCCGCACCCCCCATCACGTCTCCCACAAGTGCCGCAGAGGCCAGTGACCGGCATGCTGGGGCCTCACCAGCCCTGTATGGGGACAGCCGGGCGGGCCACAGCGACAGGCAGGGGGCAGAGCTGGAGTCTGGGAAGCTCTGAGCTCTGAATCGGGAGGAGGGCTGGGTGGGCAGAGGGCGGCAGGGCAGGGTGACCGCTACCTAGCTGAAGCTGCACTCACAGCTGGCGGAGCCCTGTCCCGTGCCTCGAAGACCCAGACTCACACAGCCTCATGTGATTGCTGTGGCATCGACGGAGCGCCAGGCAGGGCTGTAAAAACCAGAGACCTGTGGCCCAGTCAGAGGAGCCCACTGTGTCTCCTCTGTACCCCGAGTGCCAGGCCTGGGGTCGCAGGTGTCACCCTGGAGACGTGGGCACCATGTCATGAAAAGGAGCTCAGCTCAGCCCTGGATACCGAGGCCCAGGCCCACCCAGCCTCCCATTTCAGACCTCAGGAAACAACGCGGCAAGCTGGGCAGTGGGGCCCCTCTGAGGATGAAGACAGGTCCCTCGGGGTGCGGGCAGAGCATCCCCAGAGCCTGGCATGGCCCTGTGCAGGGCAGCAGAGACTCACGCACCTGCCCGGGGGGAACCAGGAGGGGCCCGAGGCGAGCGGGGCGGGGCCCACATGCCAGCGCAGAGCAGGGCTGGGGGCTGGAAGCCGAGACAGCTCTGCCAGTGTGACGTGAGGGGCCGGCGAGTCACCCCGAGCCATCTGAGCTGACCAGAGACGGCAGGGGTGGGGACGGGCCCGTCAACGCGGTCCTGTCTCCTCTGCGGGGACACAAAGGACAGTGTGCCACGCCCCTCCCGACCACACAGGCACGGTTTTCATCCTCCCGGAGCCTGGCTGCACCCCGGATGAGGGAAACGGCAGGTTCAGAGTCTTGGGGACAGCACCGGGGAGGGGGCCCAGGACACAGCGCCGGCCCCGTTTCCTTCGCGTTGTGACCTCCAGGACCCCAGCCTCTGTCCTTCTCTGCGCCATCTACCCCCCGACCCGTCTTCGGCTCCCATCACCTGGCCCAGGGGACCCTAGAACCCCGGTAAAGGGTTCACAGAGCAACCAGGCAGCAAACAGCGGTAGGCCTGGGCTGTGGTTCTGCCCTCTGGTGGCAGGAAGTAGGCACTGCAACGCGGGGGCTCGGAGGGGCCGGGCCCACGCAGGAGCCCACGCTGGTCGGGGAGCAGAAGCTGGGCGCCAGCAAGGGCCTGGGTCCCAAGGACAAACGGGCTGGGTGTGGCGTCGCTAAACCACGCTCTGGAGCTCAGGCCAGGCCCGGATGGGAGCTGGAACAAACTGGTCTTGAAGGTCACAGCCAGCCTGGCGGCCAGCGCGGACAACTGTGCTGAGGGCAGACTCTCAGTGCGGCCAGGGCACAGGCGCCCCTCGGGCTGGCCGCCACCTCCTGTCCCCCACCGGCAGCTGGGCCAGCCCGGGCTCTGTGCCGGGCAGGGAGTGCGAAGGGGACACACTGCCACTTCCTCCTCTTCTCCACTGCTGCTGGACACCGGGGGGCGTGGCCGTGTGGACGCAGGGGAGGCAGCAGCGTCTGAGAGAGGCCACGCAGAGGCCCGCACAGGCCGCGCCAGCGCACGGCACCCCGGAGCTTACTTGGGAACGTCCTTGCGGATTCCCGCTAATGCTGGCCAGCGTCCCAGGGGCTGCGTCCCTCAGCACGGCGGGGGCCAGACTTCGCTGTCCTGACCCAGGGAGCCGGGTGCCGGCAGGGGACAGAGGGCTGGGACATCCTGGGAGCCTAGGAAAGGCACACCCCAGCTCCAGGGCGAAGGCTGCTCTGGGGCTTCTGACAGTGAGACACAGGTGACAGGGGCCACAGGAGGGACCCAGCCGGATGCGGACAGCTGAGGCTGGCTGGCGATGCCCGCCTTGACGTGACGGCAGTCAGTCCCCACCGTGGCTCTGCACACCGCCCTCAGCGAGGTTAGCCTCAGGTGTCCGTCTCCCAGCAGCTCCAGGTCTGGGCTTCCAGCTCTTCCCCCCTGCCTGGTGCCTGCTGCCCTCGACTCTATTCATCACCCACAATCCTTAGAGCCCCCGTGCCTTTGCACATGCTGTTCCTTCCTTTCCCAGTGCCCCTGCCTCTGGGAAGACCTCCAGGATTCCCCCAGGCTAAGAGGGCCGTCCCTCCTCCTCTGAAGGCACACGGCAAGCACCTGTGCCGAGGTCCGAGTAGCCTGACAGTCACCACCAGCTGGCTGTCAGTCACCCCAGACAGGAAAGGCTCGGGCGGAGGGCCCAGTGGGACTCGGTCTCCCGGCACCTGAGGCAAAGCCTGCCACGGCGGGGCTTCACGTGACAAAGAGACTCTGGAGACATCCTGCGGCAGACGACAGATTCGCAAATGTAGGACACCCAGACTGGAGAATATTATTCAGCACCTAAAATGCACTCTCGAGCCACGAGGAGCCATGGGTGGGGGTTGGGAGCATCTTGCGAAGAGGCAGAGCCCAAGGCGGAGTCCCGTGTGGCTCCGATGGTGCCGTTCTGGGGCGTGAACGGTGGGGACGAGATGGTGATGGTGGTTGGGGCTGGGGAAGGAGGGGCGGGCAGGCGGGGCACGGGGTGTGTTTGGGTGTGACACAGCTCGTCCACCTCCAAGCTCAGAGCCCGCGAAGCCGGTGGCCATGGTGTCCCTGTGGCCGTGAGTTAACAGGGCATCAGGCCGGACTGCCGGGCCTAAGCGCGTCCCCTGAAACGCAGGCACTCAGCGGCAGGGAACAGCGGGTGGGAGCTGTCTGCGCGTGCTCTGTAACCACAATCTCTACTAAATAAAACCCGCTTTAAACATTTGAAAAGAAACAACCACACCCCAGACATAACCACAGGCCCGGCGCGTCCATGCCACTGTAATTTCATGGTGGGCTCTACAGTCACTTAACAAGCCTCACGATGCAGTAATGACAAGATCGGAAACTCGGGCAGCAGGGACCGAGCGGCTGCGACCACTTAAGCCCTGAGATAAGGCCAGCCCAGCCCCGGGGAAGCTCCGTGGAATAAAAACAAGGACCGAGGCTAACTCTGCACACAGCCTTCACCCACGGGTGGCAGGAGGGGGGACAGGAAGTCACTGCGGCCCTGTTCCCTCGTGTCCCCCCAGCACACGACTCCAGGCCACCCTTTGCTGGAAGCCTGGTTTCCACGTCCGGCTGGGTCCCTGCCACCGTGGGTGGCAGCTGGGCACCAGGATGGCCTGGATCTGGAGGGTCAGCCCCGTGTTGATCCCAGCAGGGTGACTCACTGGCTGTGTGGCCTCAGGCGGCCCACGGGGCCTCTCGAGCCTCAGGTTCCTCTGCTCTAAAGTGGGAGCTATTCTGGAGACATGGGGGGGCAGGTGAGGGCTGCAGGTGCCACTGGTGACCGGTCACTCTGGAAGCATCGCACAACCAGGCAGCAAGGGAGGCAGAAGTTAGCTGTGTGGGAGGGCGGAGGTGCTCAGACGGCGACTCCTGGGTGTCCTCAGCACTGCGGGCGCAGACCAGCACCTCACCCAGCGGTGCCCCACCGGGAAACCAAGCAGGACCCAACCAGCGGGAATGACAGGCGAGCCACGCCTGGGCGGGGGCAGGCCCGGCGAGGGGGTGCAGGGCAGGGCCCGCCTGCCCCCTTCCCGCCACTCAGGTGGTGAGGTGCTCGCCATTCCAGAACCCCGGGGTTTTTCCAACGATCACCTCTGCCCACTGCCCGAGACGCACATTCCGCTCGTCCCTCTCCAGGCTGTGTGTACTCAGGTCTCTGCTCCAACGACCCTGAGGGAGCTCTCTGCACACATCCACTCCCAACGCCGCAGTCCATCCACAGAAGATGGCAGGACGCCCGTTACACCTCTCCCGTGAAGGTCTTCTTTCCTAACCGTGCCAAGGAGCACCGGGCCACGACTGAGGGAGGTACGGGTTGTGGGCAGACCAGCAGCAAGTCAGACCTGCATGCAGGCATGGAGGGCTTCCTGGAGGAGGTGACCCAAGTGGCAGCTCCCAGGGTGGGCAGGCCTGACGCACATTGCTCCGGTCACATGGGTGGCTGTCAGCCACTGGCCGATCTGTCTCCCAGGCCCCGTGGGTCAGATCTGAGAAGTTTGGTGGGGGAGGTGCAGAGACCAGAGCTGGCCCCGGGCCTGTCCCTGGTGCTCAGCCAGGGTGGGAGGAGGGGCCCAGTGCTCCCTCGGTTTACCCCGAGGACAGCCCTCAGGGCCCCACCCTCAGTGCTCTCCTCCTGGGTTGCATCCTGGTTCTGAGTAGGTCTCAGCCTGTGGGGCCCCACGCCCGTGCTGGGAAACCATGCCAGGCCACGCCAGCCCTCCTTCCTAACCTACTTACGGGCCGCTGCTAATTACAAGCCCGAGCCAGGAGGCTGCTCCAGAGCTGCTCCCAAAAGATCCCCTGGGCACGGGCCTGCAAGGTCTGCGTGGTTTGCGCTCCACCAGCTGGGTCACTATGCCTGGGACACTGTGGGCCAGGTGGGCCACGCCCACCACTTCCTGGGCCTCTGGCCCTCAAAACCCACAGGGCAACAGCAAGTGCGATGCACTGAAGTCTTGGTTGGTGATCAAGCTGTAGAAAACCAGAACGCATCACAGCGGCACCGAAACCTCAGCACATCAGTCGGCCACGCCCTACCCTCGCCCACGTGCTGGCTGCGCTGGGGTCCCCAAGAGCACAGAAGCACCTGGGACCTGGCAGAGGTACTCGAGGTGGGTGACTGGTCCACCTCCCGGTGGCCCCGCCCACCTCCTTGCAGCCACACCCACACCCTCCCTGTCCCCACCCACCTTTGTGTAGCCACGCCCACTAGCGATGCCACGCCCATCCCCATGATGCCCCTCCCACCTCTGCCACCACACTGGCTCTTACAGCGCCCAGGGCCCCGGGAAGGCAAAGGGGCGTGTAAGTGTAGCTGCACATCGAGACTGCAGGCAGAAGGACTGGTGTGCATTGCACACCAGGGTCCAATGCTCCCATTGTGTGCTGATGCCGGGCAGTTTTGAAAAGCGTAGGGTCACCTGGAAGTGTCAGGAATCTCAAGAGCTTTGCTACTGCAGACCTCCCTGAGCGAACAGTGTGTGCAGAGACCTCCCAGGGCTGAGTGCAGGCCAGGGTCTTCCCCGTGCAGACCCCTCCCCCGGCAGCTCCCCACTCAGGAGGAAGCGGCTCACACACAGGCCTCACAGCCTCCAGATCTTCCCGAAGCGCCCGGCGTGCAGGGCTGCCGAGGACCGCGGTGCGCAGCTCAGGGAGTCTGTGCAGGACTCAGCAGCCCTGGGTGCCACTTTACCTTCTGGGCGGGAAAGGTTCTGCCCACCCCAAATCTCAGCCCCCAGCTCCTGGGCTTCCTGCAGGGCACCTCCAACCTCAACCAATACCCTGAAACACCGCAGAGAGGACTGAGGATCTTCCCAGAGGCCTGGGCGTGGCCTGGTCCCCAGCCCTGCAGCCCGCAGCCCTGGGAGCTCCAAGCCACCTGCACAGGAAGCTCCCGCTGTCCGGTGCTCTCTGCATCACAGTCAGGATCACGGGCAGCAGGCGGAGTGCAGACCCAGGGTGGGCCACAGGCACGGGCTCAACTCAAGGTCGCAGCTCAGGAGTCCGTCACCAGCCTACAGACACCCTACCTGGAGAGTGGGCCCCTGCTTCCACAGGCTCTCTCGGCCTCCCCGGATGACCCCACCCACCTCTGACCCTCTAGGGTCCCCGTGTCTCAGAGTAGCCTGTGGGTTGCCAGGAGCACCTGTCCCACCCCACGTCAGGGTCACTGGGACTGCTGGCCAGCAGGGTGGAGTAGATCGAGGGAGCCCAAGTGCCCCAGAGAGAGGACAGCAAAGACAGCCTCTCCTGCAGCCCTACCAAACAGGATGGGAACCTGAAGACAGGGGTCCCACACACAGCCCACCCGACACAGGCTGAATTATGTCCCCGAAAATTCACGTGGGAAGCCCTGAACCCCACACCTCAGGATGGGATTGCATTTGGAGACAGGGTCTTCGGAGGCACAGCTAAGGTAAAATGAGGCCATAAGGGTGGTCCTAACCCTGCAGGACCTGCACCTTCTTCAAAAGGGAAATAGGCACAGGCGTACTCCTGTAATCCCAGCACTTGGGAGGCTGAGGCAGGAGGATCACTGAGAGTCTGAGA
>RJWM01043793.1:0-13615 GCA_004363535.1 Dasyprocta punctata | reverse complement strand
CTGTTCAGCCAAGAAACGTTTAATGAGGGCCCACTGTGTGCCAGTTACAGCAGTATCCAGGTATTGATAGTGCCTGGATGCATGAGACGAGGCCTGGGATGTCAAATGTTGTAGTCCAGTGGAAGAGGCAGTGAATTATAGAAGAATATGAATTATAGAGTGTGACAAGAGAACTCAGGACCAGACTGTTTCACAATGGAGACCACAGTGAAGACCTCTGGGAGAGGTTGTGCCTGAGCTGAGGATCCATTAAGAATGATCTGGAACAAAAGAGACTGTATCAGGGGTCGGGCAGTGTAGGATAGGTCTTTAAACTGTGCAGCATCATCAGGATTGAAAAATATAACCCAAGTGGGAACTATATGTATTATCTGAGGGAAAAGTGTATATATTTGTATGTGGTACACATGAAGAACATGGGATTGGTCAAGGACAATGTTAAGAAAGGAGGCTGTATACATATACAGATCATGCTAACAAGTTTGGATTTCATCTGGAACACTGTGGTGAGTTCCCAAGGCTTTTAAGCAGTAGGATGATTTGATTAGAACCTAGAAAAACCCCAGAGAGTCCCATAAGCACAAATTTACTGATGCGAGTTGAGAAAAAGAATTTGATGCTATCATTATTAACTGACATTTAATGCTATGCATATTCATATGTGTAGTTTATTAATAAACATAAATTTAAAGTCTTTGAACACTGCCAGTCTCCATCAGGTTTCTAAAGTATGGACTTTCCAATAGAAATAAGACAAATAAAGGCTTTATTTTCCTTTAAACAGCATACAATTTTAAAATAAATAATAACATACAATGTTAAAATAAATAATCTCATTACTTTACAAAGGATTGTCTTTTTTATTTTTTATTTTTTGGTACTGGGAATCAAACTCAGGACCTTGCACTTGCCAGGCAGGCACTGTGTCACTGAGCTGTATCTCCAGCTCAAGGAATTGTCTTAATAGTTGTCAAAACTTGATGAAGGAAGGCATTTCTCTTTTTTGTTGTTGTTGTTTTTTGTTTTGTTTTGCTTTGTTTTGTTGGTACCGGGAATCGAACTTATAACCTCATGCTTGCCAAGCAGGCACTTAAGCCACTGGGCCAAACTCCCAGCACTGGAAGGCATTTCTTAATAACAGAACAATAAATTATTTTTAAACACCAAACACCATTTGTAAGAAGGGCTTATGTACTAATAATCAGTCAAAGAACAGTTGAATGAAAGTCTGAAAATGTTTTATTTTCCCTCTTTATTATCAATACTTACTGCTTGACCTTTGTTTTATTATTACAAGGAACACAGACATTTCTACTTTTTTTTAGTCCTTTGATTGCTAGATGACAACCTAAGAAGCTATCATTCTAAAGGGCAAACTGAACTTCCTTATTGATCACTGTGTTGCCTTTCCATGAGGAAGTCTTGCCATGCAAGAAGATTTAAGAAGCGATTACTGAAATTAGAAAATAGTGAAATTGATCATAATTGTACCACAGTTTTGCTTTTAAGATTTTTGAGTACAATGTAATATTGTTATTTAGTATTGTTATTAATATTGTTCATATTAACTCTTTGAGCTTTTAATATGATGTTTTGATAGATTTTCTGAATTCTTAAGGTTATTTTCTTTGTTTTTTTTCTTTTTCTTTTTTTTTTTTTTTTTTTTGAGGCAGTGGGGATTGAACTCGCAACCTCTCGCCTACCAGGCAAGTGCTTAAGCTACTAAGCCAAACTCCTAGCCCTAGTTTTTTGAGGCAGGGTCGCACTATGTAGCTCAGGCCGGCCTTGTGCTCGCATTGTAGCCCAAGCTGGCCTCAAATTCACAACACTCCTCCTACCTCAGCCTCCCAAGTGCTGGGATGAATTAAGGTTATTTTCTTAAATCAAGGCCTATTAGTTTTCTCCTTAGGAAAACAGAGATGTAGCATGAGTTTTGAAACAGTAATGTAAACAATATTTGCTTGGTGGAAATTGATTTCATAAGGAAAATTTGAGGGAAAATCACTTTGTATATTAAAGGAGGATTCTTGTACTTTAAGGAAAAAATAGTGTTGTTTAATCTTAACACTTCCAGTCCTCCAAACATTTAAGCTTTGCATGTCAGTCTCTATAGGTTTTAGCAAAATACTTTGCACACAGTAGTCAGTAGTTTGTGGAATTAAATTGATCTGGTCCAAATAGGAAATGAACCTGAAACTCTCATTACACATGCACACACACACACAGACATGCACACACACACAGAGAAATGCACACACACAGGCTCACATACCATCTCAGCAACTGAGGTCTTGTTAAAATTAGGCTCATCTATCTGTTAGGATTAAGGTCAACTGTCAGTAATTGAAACATGCATAATTAGAATGACATATGGAAGGTAGAGATTTCTTTTTTTCTCATGTACAGCTATGCCTAGATGTGGTAATCCAGGGCTGCTGCAGTGATTGTCATGGGATCATGTAGAATTTTAGCTCTTTCTGGTTGCTTTACCATCCCCACAATGTTGCCCTCCTTTTCATGGTCCAGCTTGGAGACTAGTGTTTCAACCTTTCTTTCAGTTTTCTAAACCTACAGTAGAAAGGCTAGAAAACAAATACTACTTTTTTCTTTTTAAGAAGACCTCCCAAGAGTACAGATATCTCTTATATCTATCTCATTACTCTGAACTGAGTCCCATGGCCACATCTGTCTGCAAAGGGAGTGGCATGGCTCATTTTATTTGCGGAAACTGCATTACTACAGTATATGAATTTGATCTTTGGTTATTGAAGAGAAGGGGGCATTATTAATTGGGCATGCCAATAATGTTTTGCAGATCTAGTGTGACTAGAAATCCTATTTTTGAGTCATGCAGAGTTGCAGTAAAATTTACTTCAAAGAGACTCAGTGCTAAGAGAAATTAGGGAGTTCTTTGAATTCTGTAATGGAAGGTTGATGTTTGCTATACACCTTCTCTACTGTTTTTTAAAATGCTGTTTTCTTAGTGTTGACATAGAGGTGATTTTGCTTATATACTTTCCAATGAGAAGAGGGACAAAGAATAGAAGGTTGATAGTATCAAAAGTCATGGCAACTCACTAGCTGCGCACAGGATCCAGCTCTACCCGGTCCCACAACTCAACACAACCCACCAGGGGAACGTTCAGCCAGCCTCGCAAGACACAGAGGTATTGAGCCCAGCCCAGGACACCAGAGCTGCTTATCAGGGACTGGCCAGCGTACCTGCAGGGCCTTGGAGAGCTTGGGCTCTCCCCACCAGAGTGCAAGGCACACACGAGCTCCATTCTTAAGTGGAGCGGCTGGCAAACTGGGTCCTAGAGGTCGCAGGCCTGCCCAGCCAGGAGCAAGGCCCCAGCACTGTAGGCCTGGGACTCGCCCAGGCTTGCCTGGCACACCAGAGGCTCTGAACTCCTTGTAGCCAGACTCAGGGTCCAGGTGGCACCATACTCCAGGGTACACTCTGCCTAGCTGCCTGGGACTGGGAGGCCTTGGCCCCCACCCGGTAAGGCGCACACTCCAGGAATGTACCCTCACTAGCTACGCACAAGATCCAGCTCTAACGGGTCCCACAACTCAGCGCGACCCACCAGGGGAATGCTCAGTCAGCCCCGCAGGACACAGGGCCACACAGATTCTAGAAGAAAATGACAAAACAAAAGACCAAGAGGCAGTCTCAATCCCGCAGCCCACCGAGAACAAACCCATGGGACCCTGAAATGGAAGACACTGAAAGTCACACAACTGAACTTTGTGAAATGATAGCAAATGCAGTAAAGAAACAGCTCAGTGAAGCTATAGAGAAACTGAAATCAGAAATATTCTCTCAGCTAAAAAATGAAATGAGAATCATTATTAAAGAAATGTTGTGTGTATCCAAAGAAGAGTAAGATAAAAAAATGAAGACCTTAAGAAAATGATCGAAACTTTGAATGAACAATATAAGACACAAACAGAATGCATGAAGCAGATTCAAAGGGAAATTCAGGAAATGAAAAACTCCATGGAAGGTTTGAAAAACCGCTTGAATGAAGCTGAAGATAGAATCTCTGATCTTGAAGACATCCTGGGAGCTTATGGCCACGAAAGAAAAGATCTCTTAAAAATAGTAAGGAACCAAGAAACAACAATTCAACAGCTGCAAGACAATGCCAAGAGAAATAACATAAGATTAATAGGCATAAATGAAAAAACAGGGGTCAATATTAATGACCTGTGAAGACTATTCACAGAAATAATAGCAGAAAACATTCCAAACATGGGAAGAGAATCTGAAATACAGGTAACTGAGGCATACAGAACCCCAATTAACCATAACCAAAATAAATCTTCAGCCAGACATATAATAATAAGGGTATCAGAAATACAGCAGAAGAACAAAATACTAAAAGGTGTCAGAGAAAAGAAACATCACCTATCAGAATCATGGCAGACTTCTCAACACAAACCTTTAAGTTAAGAAGACCTTGGAGTGAAGTATTTCAAATCCTGAAAGAAAACAACTTTCAACCCAGATTGATGTACCCTGCAAAACTATCCTTAAAAATTGATGAAGAAATAAGATACTTTCATGACAAAGAAGAACTGAAGAAATTTATGGCCACCAAACCAACACTGCAAAGAGTACTGAAAGACACTGTCTTAGTTACTTTTAGCTCATTGCTGAGACAAAATACCTGACGCCCAGAATTAGGGAAGGAAAGGTTTATTCTTACAGTTTCTCGGAAGTTTCAGTTCATACTTAAGTTGGCTCCAAGATAGCGTGGCATGGCGGGTCTGCTGTTCATGGCGGCTGCAAGCCGCAAGCCGCGCTGGCGAGAGAGAGAGAGAGAGAGAGAGAGAGAGAGGCAGAAGCGGAAGCACAAGAGGAAGACCCGCCTTCCCTTACATTGTAAGTCAGCTCCATCCCTGGGTGGGCACAGCACTCACATTGCCAGACAACAAACCAATAACAAACCAATAACTCAGTCCCATCAATATTATATGAGGACTTGGGGGTACATAGCATATTACCCGATACAGACACTCTAGAAAGAGACAAAAATAGGTACAATTTTAAGAACAACAACAAAAGGAAACCACTAAGCAGGGCAAATAATTAAACAGAAAACGTAGAAAACCAACAACATAAAGATATAATGACAGGGATGAGCCAGTACATATCAGTTATATCAATCAGTGTAAATGGTCTCAACTCACCAATAAAAAGGAACAGACTAGCAGAGTGGGTTAAGAAACAAAACCCAACAGTATGCTCTGTACAAGAAACACACTTCACTCAAAAGAAAATTCACAGACTAAAAATCAAAGGCAGGAAAACAATACTCCATGCAACAGGAACCCAGAAAAAAGCAGGGGTAGCTATTATGTTTGCAGACAATGCAAACTTTAAACTGAGAATGATCAAAAGAGATAAAGAAGGTCACTACATACTTACTAGGGGAAAACTTCAAGAGGAAGAGATTACAATCATAAATATATATGCACCGAATATGGGAGCACCCAACTATGTAAGACAATTCTTAATAGACATGAAAAACCAAGTAAACAATAATACAGTTATAACAGGGGACCTTAACACCCCTATTGTCACAGAGAGACAGATCAACCAAAAAAAAAATCAGCAAAGAAATAACAAAACTGAATCAAACTTGTGAGCAAATGGACCTAGTAGATGTGTACCGAGTATTCCACCCATCAATGTCAGAATACACATTCTTCTCAGCTGCACATGGGTCATTCTCTAAAATAGATCATATACTGGTCCACAGAACATGCTTAAGTAAATGCAAAGGAACTGAAATAATTCCATGCATATTATCTGACCATAGCACAGTAAAATTGGAAATGAACGCCAAAAAACCCCTACAATAGCTGCATAAACACATGGAAATTAAATAATACTCTCCTAAATAACCAATGGGTCCCAGAAGAAGTTAAAGAAGTAATTAGACAATATCTACAATTGAATGAAAATGCAAATACAAATTAGCAGAACCTATTGGATACAATGAAAGCAGTCCTCAGAGGGAAATTTATAGCACTAAACTCTCACATCAGAAAAATGGAAAGAACACACATGAACAACCTAATGCTGCACCTCAAACTTCTAGAAAAAGAAGAACAAGTCAAGTCCAAAGCCCAAAGAAGGGAGGAAATTATTAAGATTAGAGCAGAAATTAATGCAATTGAAACTAAGAAAACAATACAAAGAATTAATGAATTGAAGAGTTGGTTCTTTGAAAGAATAAATAAAATTGATAAACCCCTAGCCAACCTTATCAAAAAGAGAAAAGAAAAAACTCAGATTCATGCAATAAGAAATGAAAAGGGTAAAATCACTATAGACCCAGTGGAAGTACAGAAGATCGTCAACACCTACTTCAAAAACCTTTACTCACATAGATTTGCTAACACAGTTGAAATGGACAGATTCCTAGAAACCTATGAATTACCAAAGCTGAATCAAGAAGATGTAAAGCTGCTGAATAACCCAATTTCAGTTAATGAAATTGAAAATGTAATTAGGACCTTACCAACAATGGAAAGCCCAGGCCCTCATGGATTCACTGCTGAGTTCTACAAGAAATTTAGGGAAGACTTAATGCCAACACTCTTCAAACTCTTCAATGAAATTGAAAGGGAAGTAAGTCTCCCTAATTCATTCCTGGAAACAAGTATTACCCTAATACCAAAACCAGAGAAAGACCCAACCAAAAAAGAAAATTACAGGCCAATCTCCCTCATGAACATAGATGCAAAAATCCTCAATAAAATACTGGCAATAGAATACAGCAAGTTATCAGAAAGAGTATACACCACGATCAAGTGGGATTCATCCCAGGAATGCAGGGATGGTTCAACATATGCAAGTAAATAAATGTAATACACCATATCAACAGGGCCAAGGACAAGAACCACATGATCATCTCAATAGATGCAGAAAAAGTTTTTGACAAAATCCAACACCCATTCATGATAAAAACCCTACAGAAAATCAGAATAGATGGTCTCTACCTCAACCTGATAAAAGCCATATACCATAAACCAACAGCCAACCTCTTACTAAATGCAGAAAAACTGAAAACTTTCAACCTAAAATCAGGAACAAGACAAGGATATCCATTATCACCACTCCTATTCAATATAGTTCTGGAAATATTAGCCAGAGCAATTAGACAAGAGAAAGAAAGAAAGGGAATAAGGATAGGAAAGGAAGAAGTGAAATTATCATTATTTGCAGATGATATGATACTCTACATAGAAGACCCCCAAAAATCCAATAGAAGACTTCTAGAAGTAATAACCAAATTCAGTAATATAGCTGGATACAAAGTGAACACTCAAAAATCAATAGCATTCTGTACACAAACAACGAAGTCACTGACAGAGAAATAAGGGAAACCACATCCTGCACTATAACATCCAAAAAAATGAAATACTTCAGAATCAATCTAACAAAGGAAGTAAAAGATCTATACAGTTAAAATTACATTACTCTAAAGAAGGAAATTGAAGAAGATCTATGAAGATGGAAAGATATTCCCTTTTCATGGATAGGAAGAGCAAACATCATGAAAATGGCCATTCTCCCAAAATTATTATACAGATTTAATGCAATCCCAATCAAAATACCACTTACCTACCTCACAGAGCTAGAGAAAGCATTCCTGAAATTCATCTGGAACCAGAAGAGACCTAGAATAGTAAAGGTAATTCTGGGCAACAAAGGTAAGGCAGGAGGCATTACAATCCCAGACCTGAAACTATACTACAAAGCCACTGTGATAAAATCAGCATGGTAGTGGAATCAAAACAGACCTGAAGATCAATGCAATAGATTAGAAGATACAGCCACAACTACAAATACACTTAGCCACCTCAACTTTGACAAAGGGGCCAAACATGTACATTGGAAGAAAGCTAGCCTCTTTAACAAATGGTGTTGGAAAAACTGGCTTTCTATATGCCATAAACTAAAACTAGATCCATGCCTATCACCATGCACTAAAATAAAGTCAAAATGGATCAAAGATCTGAATATTAAAACAGAGACACTAAACTTACTAGAAGACAGAGTAGGTAAAAATCTTGAAGACATAGCAGTAGGCAGAGAGTTCATGAACAAAAATCAAATTGCACAGGAAACACTTCCCAGAATCAACAACTGGGATCTCATCTTACTAAAAAGTTTTTGCATGTCAGAGTAAATCTGCAACAGAGTAAAAAGAAAACCCACGAATTGGGAAAATATCTTAGTCAATTGTCCATCAGACAAAGGACTTCTATCTAAAGTGTATAAAGAATTGAAAGAAATTAGGCCCCTAAAATTCAAGGACCCAATCCAAAAGTGGGCATCTGAGATGAATATACACTTCTCAGAGAAAGAAATAGAAATGGCAAATAAATATATGAAAAAATGTTGAACATCATTTGTCATTCGGGAAATGCAAATTAAAACAACACTGAGATTTCATCTCACTCCAGAAAGAATGGCCAAGATTAAAAAATCAAGCAACAAGAAATGCTGGAGGGGCTGTGGGGAAAAAGGAACTCTTCTCCACTGTTAGTGGGAGTGTAGACTGGTGCAACAACTGTGGAAGTCAGTGTGGAGATTCCTCAAGAAGCTAGGATTAGAGATCCCTTTCAACCCAGCTATCCCACTTCTGGGCATTTTCCCAGAAGAATTGAAAACATCATACCACAGTGATATTTGTGCACCCATGTTTATAGCAACCCATTTTGTAATAGCCAGATCTTGGAAACAACCCAAGTGGCCATCAATCAAAGAATGGATAAAAAAATGTGGTATTTTTATACAATAGAGTACTACTCAGCTATTAAGAAAGATTGCATTGAGACTTTTATAAGTAAATGGACACGACTTGAGACCATACTCATAAGTGAGATAAACCCACATGTGTAAATACCGTATTCTCTCCCTATTGTAGGAAACTGAAAAAGTATATATGATCCAAAATCTATAATAAATACTATGTAAGGGTAAAAAACAGCTGAAAGAGCAAAAGTAATTGGGAAGGGAAAAGGGGGAAAGAGGGAAGGGAAAAGGAAAAGATATAAATCTGTATATATGTATATGTAAGATAACTAAAACCAACACACTGCTGAAAGTATTCATTATTGAGAAAGAACAATTAATATTCATATGATTAGTTCAATTTTACACGTCTATATCTGTTAATGTAAACAACCATTTTGAAGATAATGATACGCAGTATTGCAACCATTGTCAAGTTTCTAATATCCTGTTTTGTAAACCTGTAATGTTACTGTTGTGCATTTACTCTAGTCGTTTGTTTGTCTCTTTTGCTTTTTATCTTTGTTTTTTGTGTCTTTTTTTTCTCTTAAATAAATTAAAAAAAAAAGAGTCATGGTAGTATTTTCACCTAAGGTTCTGCTTTGTGAAGTGGTATTAGTTTCCTTCCTAATAGATAATTATAATTCAGAGGAAATAAGTATTCAGTGTTCCTATATTTTTATCACTAAACATTACTTTTTATTTGCCTTGTCTTTGAATATGGGAACAAAAACTATTGTTTATTATACTTTACTGTAATATAAATTTACTGTCCTATTCCTTCATAATTATAAAAATGTATTTGCTAGAAAAAAGCCTGTTATGAGACCAACACAACTGTAAAAGAACATTTCTCTTGTACTAGTTCTCTACGGAGAAGAGACCAAGATCTGTGTCAAAGATGGCAATTAGTAAAAGATAAGAGATTTATTTTTCTTTCCTAAATGTACATAGAGAATCATGGACAGAAAGTACCTTTGGAAGTTTTTTTGTTGGGACTATCTTTGTCCATACTAGACAAAACAAGGGACAAGTATCTGGGAAGGAAAAGATTTTCTTCCATACCTTGCAATTTTTCTCTTTCCCTGGTTTGGAAGCAAGGTCAAGAAAGTTTTCTCATGAATGCTAATCTCTTGTGATTACATTTTAGTTAATTTTCACTGACTAATTTTTTATAGTAAAGGTTAAAGCCATCTAGTTACACTTGTAAATATAGTTTCTTCAGATGCTATTCTAAGTTCCTTAAAAATCGTTTTCCTGAAATTTCTCATGTAAATAGTTATAAGTTTTAAAATGTCCTCACTGTTCTAACTTCCTGGTTTTAATAATGAATGTAAAATAATCATAATTTTATTTAATTTCTATAATTTCAGAGAATGCTAGAATAAAAATTTTAATAATTACTGAACATCTCCCATTGGTAGGTATTTTATAGCCTTTATTTCATTTACTTTATATAGCAGCCCTTTATGGGAACAGTTTTTATGTCCATTTTATTGTTGAAAAAATGAGACTTAGAGAAGATAAGTCAATTTCCCAAAGCTGCAAAGCTAGTAAATGTCAGATCCAGAGTTTGAACATGAATTTCTCTGTCTGCTTTTCCCACTATATGATGTTTTTTGCTGTTCAGCACTTTAGCTGATAGTGAACGCAAAGATTATACAAGTGTGCTGCCCCACGTGGTAGCCACTAGCCACACATAACTCTTTAAATTTAAACCAATTAAAGTGATATTACATTAGAAATTCGATTTCACAGTTAGACTAGTCAAATGTTAAGTGCTCCTACATGTAGGTGGCAGTGACCACATTGGGCAACACAGATACAGAATATTCCCTTCATCACAGAAAGTCCTGTTGAACAGAACTGCTCTAGAGTTTCAAGGTAACTCTAATTTCAGTTACTTATATTTAGAAATAAATCTTTTAAGGGACTAGTGAATGCCCCTGGAAAATGAGGCTCTCTGCATCCTCAGGACTAAGGGAAATAGCAGTGCTGTACAGTGTTCTGTGGCCCCTGCCAAAGGTAGCTGATTGAATTACCTTCTCTTTCTGTTCGTCCAAGGAAAGCTTCATGTGTCTGGGTAACAGCTAAGGGGAGGAAGAAAGAAAGAAGGGGAGAATGAATGGGAGGAAGCTGTACTAGCTACCTTAGCATTTGAGCACCATTTTAAATGGTCTTTCTTAGACACTTCCTAGAAAGACATGCTTCCTCAAATGTCATTGCCTTCTTTAAATTACACTATACTATCTGATATAACATGTTAATTTTCCATGCCATGTACACTCCTTCAGTGTGCTTCTTTTCTTTAACATTCACTTAACATCTTTCTGTTCTGTACCGCTTTGCCAGCTCTGCTCTGTTTTTCTGTATTGTGCTGAAAAATAGTGTTCCTGTCTCCTAAGATGCAGTGTTAAGGGCATAATAAGTTCACAGAGCTCAAGCACCTCCTATCTACATTCTGGCTGATGGTGTCTTGTATTTAGCCAAATGTTGGTAACGGTAATCTAAATATATCTTGACCCAAGTAAATTTTCTAAGGAAATTGGATATTTGAAAAAAAAATGTTTAAATGTATTTTTTATTTTATTCATCAAAATAATTTAATAGCAATTTTGAAATGAAAAAACCTTTAAAAACAAAAAAACATATTTTGCTAATAGTGATCAAGATATTTGACAATGATTTTAAATTCAGAATCCTTATGGTCTTTGCTTAGAACTTTTATTCTGAATTGGGCTATTACTCAATGAAAGGAAATAAACATTAAATGTATTCAACTGATCTCCCATTTCACAACTAGATGTCAGTGTTAACATACCTGATTAAATGTCTTAGGTATGATTATAATGAGGTAATTCAAGTACTTACTCAACCTATACAAGGTATAGGTCAGAAAATACGAAACAAGAGAGAAGGAAAACAATTTTGCAAAATTACTTTTTCTTATTTCAAACTGAGCTGATTAATTCTACATTTATCATTTTTGTTTTCTGTACTGGGCATTGAACCCAGGCCCTTCACATTGAGCTATATCCTCATTCCCTTTTATTTTTGAGGAAGGGTCTAAGTTGGTAAGTTGTTCATGCTACATGTGAAGTTTGGATCCTCCTGCCTCAGCCCTCCAGAGTGCTGGGATTACAGTACGTTTGTAAATATTGATTTTTTCAATCATTTTAATAACTATGCATGGACATTTAAGGTTTATTTTGTGTTTATTTGGATTAAAAAAAAAAAGGTCAGGTAGAGTATGAGCTTGTACTCTACCATCTGCTAGTAACAAGAAATTGTTCCCTATAGTTTTCTCAGAAAAAGTAATTAAGAAAAAGAGGGAAAATTATTTTTATTTAAATGTAAATTTGTCTTTAAAATTCATTCCTCATAAATGAAAGCATGATATCCTTCTCCTTTCCCTACAGATCTAATATGACAACCTTTTAAAATAATTTTTATTGTTTTTCTATGATGTCACACCTTTTTTTGAATCTGTGCTTCCCATTGGTACATATGAAATCCAGAATAATAACTGAAATATCATGAACAAAATCTAGGTGAAGTAATAGATCAAAGTACTGAAAGTACTTCCTCTCCCTCACTATCACCAAAAGATCCTGGTGGGTCCCTTTTCCCAATTCTCTCTCTCCTTTGATAATTACTATTCTTGGATTACTTAAGTGAGAGAGTATACATAGGTAAAACTGTGTAGGATTATGTTCACATGGACGTGTTAAAATACATTTTCAGAATATGCACATGCCACTTAAAGATTTTCAGAGACTATAGATTTGAACTGCATACCAGCAAATAGCAAGACAGCTTGTTTTGGGGGCTTGATTTAAATTCGACCAAATTGGCCAGGAATTTAACTCAGTGGTGTGAGTACCTGCCTGGCAGGCGCGAGGTTGTGAGTTGGATCCCAGCTACAAAAAAAAAAAAAAAAAAAAGGAGGAAATAGAGATGTCCTCTGGAGAACCCACCACATTGGGTCAGTTGGGTCAGGGAGGATCCACCCAGAAGACAAGTAGCTTGCCTTCCTGGTGAGTGTGCGCGACTGGCCCGGACTCCAGGAAGAGAAAGAGATGTGCCTGTCCTAGCCCCCTAGAGTGCAGGATAAGAATCAAGGACATCCCCCACCTCCTGTAAGCAACCTACTGGTTCGGAGGACTGGCTAAGTTGATAGCAACTACGGTATATAAAGCAACTAAATGCATGTATTGTTTGGTTGACTTTGCAGGCCTGGAGCCAGCAGTCTGAGCATCATTTGGGAAGATGACAGTATGCAATGTAGCAAATATGGGGGATTCTCTTCTGTCTTGTCTTTGAGGCCCAATATTGTTCTCATTGTTTTGCTTTGTTCTGATTAATTTTTTTTTTGCTTTATTTCATATTCTGTTTTTATTGGTTTTATTCTGTTTTGTTTTTGGTTTGATTTTACTATACCTGATGGAATGGTTAACTATTCTGAAAATAACAAGATATACTATAGTAGCTATTGTTTTCCTAGTATCTTTCTTTGAAGTTCTGTACCAGTTTTACTGCTTTGTTTTGATTGACTTTGTTCTGTTGTGTTTTGTTGGATTTTGCTATCTTTAAAATAAAACAGAAAGAAAAACGTTTGACCAAATTGACAGGTTTTCTTTTTACCCTTATTATTTATAACTTTTTCTTAGAAATATACTCTTACTCCAGAATCATTGTTTTGAAGGGCAAGTTGAATCAGTGTCAGTAATTTCTCAGCATCTCTAGTCCAAAAATCCAAATTCTGAAATGTTTCAGAATTTGAAACTTTTTGATCACCAG
>RJWM01043792.1:0-13619 GCA_004363535.1 Dasyprocta punctata | reverse complement strand
CTGGGTTGGTTTTGCTCACAGTGCTCACTTCCAGATGGAGCCCCTGTTCCCCACCCTGGCTCACCCCAAACACAGCCCGCAAAGGGCTGGGTGACCACCGCACTGCTCTGCCGGCCACAGGAAGCGGCCTGCAGGGCTGACGCCGGCCCAGTCTTCCCGAAGGTCACCCGACTCTGTGCAGGGGCTGACGCCAACCCGAACCCAGGGCGCTCCGGCTGGCCAAGCTCAGACCCCCCACACACACGCCTTTCACGCCATCGGCTTGGGACGCAAAACCAAAGCCCTGGCCCCATGAGCACCAAGGCACTAGTGATGCACGCAGGTGGGGAAACTGAGTCTCTGCGCCCCAGCTCCTCCTACTGTTCTGGCTTCAGGACACGCCATGCATAGCGAGGCCCTTGGCACCACAGAGGACACCTTCTGGGCCCCACGGTGCGGTCACTTTGCCCCCCGGGTCAGCAGCTGACCTTTGGACCGGGGAAATGCCCACCGCCGCCCTCCCAGGGCCCCCCGCACACTCACTCCTCAGCCACGTCTTCCTCCTCCTCCCCGGGGTTGAATGACTCATCTGGAAGAAAGACCACGGTGCAAGCTGAGCATTGGCAGGACTGGGCGCAGCGCCACCCGCACCCGGCCCTGGCCCGCCTGGCGGCCCACCCGTGTCCTCCCAAGCCACCCGCCCCGGCCCCACGGCCCACCCGTGTCCTCCCCTGAGTCGTCGCTGCTGTCGTTGGCGTTCTCCTCCCGGATCTTGCCCTCCTCCTTCATGCGCTCCAGGTAGGCGTCGTGCTGGTCCTCGTCGGAGTCCGCGTACTCGTCGTAGCTCGGGTTCATGCCCTGTGGCAGCAGGGGAGGCGGGGTGAGGGCCGTGGTCCCCCGCCGGCCCCCGGCACGCGCAGAAGCACCCGGCCATGCCTGGGACCAGCACCCCGGTCCTCGCGGCCACACTGGGTCAGCCCAAGCCCCTCCCACTCCCGGCCCCGCGGGGCTCAGAGGGCTGCGGAGCCTGATCTAAGGCCATGCAGAGAAAACCTGCACCGGGAGGGGACAGGGCCACACGCGCCTCTTTTTTCTATAAGGGTAAGAAGAGAGAAGAGAGTGGGAAAAAGCCGGGAGCCTCTGGCCCGCTCTCCCCGGCGGAAGGGTCGGGGGCGGCTCGCCGGCCCAGCCCGATACCTCTTTCAGCCCTCGGTTCTTGATGTTGAGCTTTTTGGCGTTGACAAAATCGAAGAGCTTTCCGTACTCCTCCCTGGGGGCGGGGAGAGACAGTGTCACCCTGGGGTCAGGACCGGCCCGGTTCTGGGGTACACATCCAACCCTCGCTCAAGGAACCCCAGAGGACGGCGCTGAGGGTCAGGCAGGATCCGAGAGGGGACCCGCCTGCCCTGCAGTCAGCGACAGGAGGGGGGCAGTCACCTACTTCCCAACACCGCACAAAACGGGGGCGCTGGGGGCAGGGTGTCAAGTCACGGATCTGTGATTCACACTCGAAGGGGTGAAGTTTAACACAAAATGCTTAGCCCGCAGGAATGCTCAGTAAGATTAGCCAGGAAAGGGAGAGACAGCATTTCCTCTGCGGGACAGCGCAAGAGCAAAATGGCTCGCTCCACACGCTTTCATTACGCAGAAGATAACTTTTCACAGCACCCTGGAAGGCTGAGGCTGGAGGAGCACAAGTTCCAGCCCCACCCGGGAAACTTAGCAGACCCTGTCTCGAGACAACAAGAGCAGACTGGAGATATAGCTCAGTCTGAAGGCCCTGGGTTTAATCCCCAGTACCACAAAAAAAAAGAAAAGAACAAGCCAGGGGTGTTGGCGCGCACCTGCAATCCCAGCACTCAGGAGGCTGAGGCAGGAGGGTTGTTGCAAGTTTGAGGCTAGCCTGGGCTACACAGTGAGTTGAAGCCTGAACTACGTGGTGGGACTCTGTCCCTCAAGAAAAAAAAAAAAAAAAGAACTTTTCTAACCATATCACACCGAAGCCACAGCCCCAGGCAAGAGCAGACCCCGGCCACACCGGGCTCCAGGTGCGGGGGTCAGGAAGGGGGCTGGGGGACGAGGGAGCCCCCCGCCTCACCTCTCGATGCTGCTGAAGGTGTACTGCGTGCCCTGCTTGGTCTCGATCTCGAAGTCAAAGGAGCGGGTGGTGGTAGTGCCGCGGGCGAAGTTGACGAAGGAGATCTCGTCGAAGCGGAGGTGCACGGGCGGCTTGTGCACGTAGATGAAGCCGCGCTCCAGCGGGTACAGCAGCCCCGAGCTGGCCTTGTAGGAGCAGGTGATGCACTGGGCGCCCGAGTGCCTGGGGGGCGGGGGCCTGTCAGTGCCTGACGGCCGAGCCGCAGGACCCACAGGCGCCGGGACGCCAGCCCCACGCCTCACCCTTGGAAGTTGCCGGGGACCGTGATCTTGCGGTTCACTAGGGCCTTCATGACCCGGCTGACCATCTCGTAGAGCGACCCGGACATGTTCTTGGTGAGCCGCCCCTCGAAGCGCTTCTCCACCTCCTCCCTAGGGACACAGCCAGGAGGTTGCAGGCATCGCCCCCCCACCCCCACCCTGCTGGAGCCCCCCCCAGAGCGCAGGCCACACTCACTCGCTCATGTTGAGGGTCAATGAGATGTCCTCATCCTTGGAGAAGAGCAGGATGAGGAAGTGGTAGCGGGTCTGGCCCTGCTTGATCGGGGGGTCCAGGCTGATCTGGTGAAGAACGGGGCACAAGATTAAGGCGACTGAGGCGTCACAGGAGCTTGGGACCCGGAACCCGAGCGCCAGCGAGATGCGCCCGCTGAGCGAAGCCCGCCTCATCCACACCCAGGGCCCTCCACTCACCACGAAGAACATCTGACGCTGGTCCTTGTGGGGCAGCAGGAAGAGGCGCAGCACCGTGGTGTAGGGGATCTTGTAGTCGAAGGTCTTGCCGTGCAGGTGCAGGAAGGTGGGGTAGATGCGGATGTCGTAGCGGCCCCGAGGGGTCAGGCACTGCAGCTCCCGGAAGATGCAGATGGCGTCTCCGGTGGCCTGGATGACATCCGCCTTGGACAGCACGTTCTGGGCAAAGGCCTGCAAGGCACACGCGGTCATCCGGCCAGCCAGGGCCCGGTCTGCCGCGCCTGTTCCCACGGCCACCAGCCAAGGCCTCACCTCCACGGGGTCCACGCCGTCCTCCTGGGTGGGAGGGACGTAGAAGCGCACCTCCATGAGGGACACCTCCGCGTCGTCGTTCTGGTGGAACTCCAGCGTCACCTCGTTCTTGCCCGTGGTGCACTGCGACACGTTGCTGAGGGGTATCTCGAAGACAGGCTGGTCCCCGATGTCAAAGGACAGCAGCTGCCCTGCGAGGAAACGGCCTGTCAAGCCCCAGGCTCCCCGAGGACCAGCGACCATGGCTATTTTGTCTTCTCTGCACCCCCAAAACCAGGCACCCTGCGGGTACTCAAGAAATACACGGACAACACACAAAGCGGAAGGAAGTCAGATGCAGCAGAAGGAAGACAGCCAGATGAATTAAAGGAGGAAGTCTTCCTCCACCTCTCCCCTCAAGTCGTCTGCCCCAGGGCTCACCCCCAAACTTCACTGTCCCCCAGTTCCAGCCCTTCACACAGAGGTCCTTCTCCATGAGCTCCAGGCGGTAGTGGGTCTTGAAGAAATCGGAGAGTTTCTCAAATTCCTGCAGGTGGAGGAGAGAAAAGCACAGTACCCGTAACCTGCAGTACCCTGGAATCGCCTCCCGGAGAAAGGGCTCCAGACCCACACTGACTTAGCATCTCAGCTCCGAAGTAGCTTAAAAGGTTACAAAAAGAGTTTCTTTCTGGTAAGCAGACATCAAGCTAGGGAAGGAGTAAAGGAAGGAATTGATACTCCTGGATACAAGTCTCACTGTGCTAGCTGACTTTTTAAGTGGTATAAGTACTGTTGCAATGAAAATGGAAATTAAAACAAGCACAGAATAACTTAAGCTCAGAACCCAAAACAGAACACTGAGCTAAGATTTTCTTTTCTTTGTTTCCATATTTTTCAGTACTGGGGATTGAACCCAGGACCTTCACATTGCACTACATCCCCAGAACCATTTGTTTTGGTTTTTTTTTTGTTTTTGTTTTTGCGGTACCGGGGATTGAACTCACAACCTCGCGCCTGTCAGACAGGCACTTAAGTCACTGAGCCAAACTCCCGGCCCTGGTTTTTTTTGAGGCAGGGTCGCACTGTGTAGCTCAGGCCAGCCTTGTGCTCGAGTTGTAGCCCAAGCCAGCCTCGAACTCACAACGCTCTGCCTACCTCAGCCTCCCGAGTGCTGGGATTAAAGGCGTGCGACACCACACGTGGCTTAGAACCTTTTTTTAATTTTGAGACAGACACTAAGTTGTCCAGGCTGGCTTCACACTTGCGATCTTCCTGTCACCTGTGCCACTACGCCTGGTTTAAGATTCTAAATCTAGCTGTAAGTAGCAGGCATTATCTGCCCTAAAACAGTAGAAAGCCTGGAGTCAAAGCATGAAGAGCCAGGCGTGGTGGCCCACACGTATAATCCCAGCACTCAGGAGGCTGAGGCAGGAGGATTGCTGTGGAGTTAAGGCCAGCCTAGGCTACATGATGAGTTCAAGGTCAGTGTGAACTACATAGTGAGTCTCAAAAAACAAAAACAAAACAAACAAACAAAAAAAATGTCACAAGATTTCTATCTGCAAAGCAGAACTGGCACTGTGCAGTGTTCTCAAGAGCCCTGTTTTCCGGAGCCCAAACCAACAGGAAGTTGGTGATCAGAAGGAATCCAACTCACTAGAAGCTCAGAAATAACCAAGGCGGCAGAGAAAGAGAGGGGCTTGCAGCTGGGGCTCACCGATTCCCGGAAGCCGTCGTACTTGTAGACGTGGCCGTTCTTGGTGAGCAGCTTCAGTCCGTGGCCCAGAGCCACCCGGCGCCAGATGCCCTCCGTCAGCTCCCCGGCCTGGACATTGTCCACTTTGCCCGTCTTGCTGTTCTTGAACATGATGCCCTGGCGGCTCAACCTTAAGCGGCCATCGTTCTGCGGGGAGAATTGGCCGGATGCAGGAGCATGGCCCGCGGGACAGATTGGGCCCCGTTCCTCCCCACAGCCCTTCTGGCTGCCAGGGCACAGCCAGCTCCCCGGAGCAGGAACAGCAACAGCGCAGGTGGGGAGGACCAGGAAAGATCGCCAAGTGCCCGGGAAACCTGGTCTCTGCCGCACTTAGGTCTGGAGCGCTTACAGACCCGCAGTTTGTGAGCAGCGCGGATCGGGCTTGAACAGCACGCACAAGCCTTGGACCCTGGAGGTCCTGCAACTCTTGGAACTCTGTCACTGCTGTCCCTTGTTGGGAGAAACAGCAGATACATAATATCCTGAGCCTTCAGAAGTTGCAGCATCATCAAAGTCAGGCTTCTAACAGGACCTCTCCCGGCGCTCCTTCCCCCGCACCCCAGCGCGCGCCTGACCCGGCGCTGCTCACCATGGAGCCTTTCACCTCCTGGTAGATGTCGTTGAACTCCAGCGTCTCTGCCATGCTGCCCTGTCCAGGGTGGTCGGGAGCAGGACCCCAACTTCTGGATCAGGAGTGCAGGAACTCAGGGGGCCGGGGATCTGGGTTCAGGAGGGAGGAGACGGACCTGCAAGGCGCTGCCTCGCTGCGATCGCGGCTGGGCCGGGTTCCGAGCACAGCTGCGCGGGGCAGGCAGGTCCCGGGCCCGCTCTGCCGGGAACCTGCAGGCCGCTGACACCCCAACCCGACACCTTGGGGTGCACCCTGGGGACCTGGCCAGGAGCAGCCGCGCCCCGCACCCCAGATCGGCGCGGCGTGCAGGGCCCCCTCCCCAGGCGCCCACGCTCTGCGGCCAGGACCCGCGCCGCCCCCCTCCTGCCGGAATGGTCTCGCCCGCCGCCCGCGGGTTTGAACGTGGAATGGTCCATCGCGAGCATCCCGCGGGGGAGCGGGGCCCGCACCCGCCTGGGGACCGGGGGCCGCGACCTCTCACCTCTTTCAGCGGCAGGCTCGCGACGGCCCCGGGCGGGCGGTGGGCGCGCTGGGGACGCGAGGGAGGGGGCGGGGGCCGCCAGGGGAATTTTTCCCGCGTGCGCGCCCCGCGTCCCGCCACCGGAAGTCGCTCCCGGCCCATCGAGAAGAATGGCGGGCTAGAGAGGCGCGAGCCGGGCCGCCCAACGAGACCTGCGGATAGAGCGTCGGTGGCTCTGGATGACCTCGAGGCGTCGTGGCGGTTTGTGGCCGTGCTGAAGTCCCGCGCGGGTGCAGACTGATTCACAACTGGGAGTGTGGAAAGCTCTGTAGTAGAGGGTTGCAGGCACTGGTGCAAGCGGTGACTAGATTCCAAGGGGAAGTCGTGTGGCTTTCTGCAGGGCGGGGTGCGTGTTGGAAGGATGCATGTGAGTCCCTCCTGTAACATAGTTTCCGCGGTGTGCGAAGGATCTGTCCGGCTGGAGAAGTATCGATCGGCTGTGCAGGGATGCAGCCGCCGTCCCTGGGGGCAGAGCGCTGGAGTCTGTGGCCGTGCTGCCTGCTGCCCAGGCGCCTGGCAGGTGGATTGGACCCCTGCTTCAGGGCGCTGTGCACCCAGCGCAGCGCTGCTCCCCTGCGGGCGAGCAGCTGGCCCAGGGCCCGCGGAGAGCCAGTGCCGGTGTCAGATTTACCTCGGAGCCAGAACTGAGCTGAAACACTTCAGTCCCGGGGCGCGGAAGCCAGCCTCGCCTCCTGACGTCCCGCGGTGCACCTCGCAGCCCCAAGGCAGGCCAGGCCTGGAGGACCTGCCATCCTGGGGGGCCTGTGGAAGGATCCCCATCTCTTTGTACAGATAAAGAAACTGAGGGCCCAAAAAAAGAGTTCCCCAGGGCCTCAGGGAGTTGGCAACAAAGCCTGAGACTGGAACCCAGATCTCCTTAAACCGGTCTGGTTCTCTTCCAATATAATCAATATAATAGCAGCAGCTCTGTGCTCAGGGTGATTGATAGTATGCGTGCTGTGTAAAGACGCAAGATTTAAACCTGACATTCCCCCACGCAATCACGATACCAGACAGCAGCATTGCCCGCTGACCCTGGTTAAATAGTCCTATGCACAGCTCTGCCTGGCATCGTAAATTCAATTAGCTTTAATGTGTGTGTACTGCAGGCTCATCACGAGCCCAGCGGGCTTCGAGGCTTTGAGAAAGTACAAGCGCACGATGTGAACAGCCCCAGGCTTCCAGAACACGCAGTCTGACTGGAGGTTTGGATAAGTAGCCTGCCGGTAAGACAGGAAGCTGCTATGCCAGGGCCCAGCCCTTGCCAGCTGGGGTCAGGGATAAGGGACTCTCTCTACTCGTCCCTTCTCTGGGCACCAGGGAAAGGTTCAGGAGGACCCCGCACAGCCCCTTGCTTTCTCCGAGGCACCTCGGGGAGTGTGGGACTGGCTGCAGGGGCGGGAGGAGCTGGGTGAACCTCAGGAGTAGAGGACGCTCGGCTTGGCTCACGGGGGCGGCTGGTGACTGGGGGTGGACGCCTCGAGGGGCTTCGGGGAGATCCTGAGACAGCTGGCGAGCCGAGCTGAGGACGCAGCCAAAGAGCACGGAGCGGCCACAGTAGACAGAGTGCAGATAAAGCATGAGTCCCAGAGGGCCCTCGCTGCAGGCAGGCAATCAGGAGCCCAGCGCTGGAGACCCCACCCCGGCTGTGACATCACTGGGGAGTGGGGTGGAGACAATAAAAAGGGGGTCCCCCGCCCTGGCCTCGCACTCTTGGCCAGAGCAGAGAGAGCTCAGGCACTCTGCTGGGGCGCCTGGCGTGAATGAACCCCAAGTCCCAAGCTGTCCCCTCCAGCCTCGCATCTGTGTCCCCCTTCCCCCGCCCTGAGCGCCTCTCCTGAGGCCGCCACTGGGCCCCTCCAGTGTCCCCGGCACGGTGGCAGCATGAACTGCATCTCAGACTTCTTCACCTACGAGACCACCAAGTCGGTGGTGGTGAAGAGCTGGACCATCGGGGTCATCAACCGAGCGGTCCAGCTTCTGATCATCTCCTACTTCGTGGGGTGAGTGCACGCGGGGCCCTCGGGGCTCAGGACGGCAGCTGCCCAGTGCCCTGTCCTCCCGGCTTCCCGGGCTTCGCTCTGGCGGGAAGCAGTTCCTCCCGGAGAGCCGTCTCCTGAAGACCAGCCTCCTCTGCCCCCGCCCAGGGCCTGGTCCTCAGGTGGACCTCTTGCCCCCTGGTCCTCCAGAGTTGGAGACTGGCTCCCAGAATGGAGGAGTGGGGTCCTTACTCCGGCTCTGTCCCCACCAACCAGAGAAGCCACCCCTTCCCTCCCCATAGCTTCCGCTGCCCTAGATCAACTCTCTGAGGTCTCAGAAAGACCAGAGTGCCCGGGGACGCTGGTGCAGGGCTGATGGGGATGATTGGGGAAGGCCGGCGGCCGGGGCAGGGCTCCGATCGGGGTTTCCTGCCTGCCTGAGCAGTACAGGAGCTCAGAGACCCAGCGCGCTCGCTCTGGGAGGGAGGACAAAGGGCGGGACTGCTCCTTGAGGTAGGGAGAGGGGAGGCCGCAGATACAACGCTCCGGGGGGAAAGGTAGCTTTCATGAGCGCGGTGTGGGTCCCTGCAGGAGAACCCAGAAACGCTGTGTGGATCCCCACCTATCCCCGCTTCCATGCCAGGAAACGCATCCCGGCAGTTGCTTCAGGGCCAGCAAGGTCCCAGCACCCCTCCTGCACACACCCCTACACTCCGACAGACACACAAAGGCGGGGAGCAGACAAAGGCGGGTGGGGAGCAGGCTCTGTCCTCCCGTGGTCAGTGCCACACATCGGTGGGCACCAGGAGGTGCGGGTAGGAGCTGGGGCTGTGCCTCCCCGCCCCGGGCATCTCGGCCTCCGCGGTTCTCTGAAACAATGGCTCTGTGTGTGAGAGACGGCAAGCCACTGATGCAGCCGAGCACCGGCCGGGCAGTCGAAGGCGACCTCCGGGGAGCCGGCTTGGTGGCCAGAAAGGTCGCACGGAGGAGCGCGTGAGGGCGGGGACGGCCCGTGGGCAGGTGTCAGTGCGTCGGCCGCCCTCGCTTCGTGTTTGGCCAAGGCCCGGGGCTCCTGCGGGGCCTCGTGCGGGGCTGGAGCTCCGGGGTGGGATCGCGCGGCTTGGAAGCCCCCGCTCCCCATGGAGACTCGGGGAGCGGAGGTGCGCGGAGGCTCTGTGTCTGCTGCTCCAGAGCTCGAGTCCAAGCCACTCCTCGAGAGTCCGCGCCTGGTGTCCATTCAGCGCCTCGACGGTCCGTGGGCACGGGCTGCGTGTCAGCCCGGGGACCGCGAGCGCTGGCTCGGTGCAGCCTGCCCTGGCTCCGCAGGCTGCAGACAGGAGATGGATGGGAGCCGGAGCCAGCTGGCTCCTGGACCGGGCCCTCGACCCCTCCCTACCGGCTCAGACCGCCCCGATCCGTCTCAGGCTGACAGCTCCGGGCGGAGCAGGACCAGTGCCCTCACTTCCATCAGCCCCCCTGCCCTGCCGCCGCCACCGTGGGGATTTGGGAACCCGCTGTCCTAGCCCGAACCAGAGCGTAGCCAGTGTCTCCTGCTCGCTGGCCGTGAGGGGCTGAGGACAGAGGCTGGCGGGCTGCATCAGCACTGAGCTCGGACTGGCGAGGAGGGGGACGCTGATCGGGGACCCCCACGAGCGGACGTGAGGTCTCGGCTGTGGCTGGGAGCCGCACAGGGCCAGGCGGTGCTGGGCCTCCGAAGGGGACGGTAAGGTGGGCCCGAGCGGCCAGGAGGAGGCTCGAGGCACAGACGCCTCTGCAGAGGGGCAGGAGTGGATTTCAGGGGCACCGAGGAAAAGATTGGAAGATCGCAGCAGGGACGCCGGGAGCAGAGGGCAGCGGCGTGAGGTGTGGGGGCCACAGAGCCCAGGCCTCGCCGTCCTGGGGGGCTTCATTTTCTCAGGAGCACGGTGGACCATGTGTCCATGGGGTGGGGATCGAGGCTGAGAAAGACAGGCGTGCTGAGCGAGCGCTGGGAAGATCGCCCTGGCCAGGAGCGGATGTGGGAGGCCACCAGAGGAGCCACAGCTGGACGCCGGCAGAGGCCCAGACTCGGTTGAATCTGAAAGGATTTCTAGCGCTGCGGTGTTAACGTGAACTTCATTCTTGGGCCGGGCATGGTTGGCGTGGCTGTAATCCCAGCACACTGGGAGGCTGAGGCAGGAGGATTGCCAGTGTGAGCCCAGTGCGGCAAGGGCCTGCCTCGAGATAAAAAACGCAGAGTGTGCAGCTCAGTGCAGAGGTGGCGCGAGCTCACCGCTCAGCACACGGAGTATGCTAGCAGAGGCCTTTCCCCGGGGTCCCCGCCTGGAGGGAGGCCGCCTGGCCTCACCTGGACAGTGGGACACGGCCTGCAGTCTTCTCACCTTCACGGCAGCCTCCGGCCTTAGTGGACACCTCAGCCGCTGGCCCTTGGTGGATACCACTTGTGGCCAGTCCCTCCCTCACCCCAGGTGCAGAACAGAGCAGCCCGGAGGCACCTGACGCTTCTCCCGGCCTCTGGGCCAAGCATAGCCCCCCGGGCGGTGGGACTTCCCAGGGCCCTCTCTGCACCCTAGGAGGACGGAGAGGGCCCCCCTGGTGCAGGCAGCGTCATGGTGGCACAGGCCTGGAATCCCAGCATGCTGGGAGGCTGAGGCAGGAGGACTGCATGTTCAAGTGCTTGGTGCCTATTCCCGAGGACCAGCGATGATGCGGCCCTCTTTCCCTGCCCCCCCAAACTTAGCGTCCCCCCCAGCAACCCCTTGGTCCTGAATCCAGAAAACGAGTTCAGGACGATGACACATGTCCGGTGCCTGGAGGTGACTCGGTGAGACTCAGCTCGGAGAGGAGCTGTGACGACACCCGGCTCCCTCTGCTCCCAGCCAGCTCAGCCCAGGCCTGGACGCCCAGAGCTCGCACCCCGCACCCACCCCCGGGGCGCTTCCCACACCTCCCGCCCTCCGCGGCGCTGCCACACTCTTCCGCTCTATAAATAATAAACCAGGAGCGAGGAAAAAATAAGTCAGGGCGGCAGGCAGCCTCCATGCCAAGAATCGGCTCCGACGTCCTGCCCCGGCTCGGCCCAGTCTGGACGGAACCGCCCCCTCTCAGGCTGGCCCTGAGGACGTCCCAGGGGCCAAGGAAGGAGGGGCCAGCACTGGTTCCCTCCCGAGACTCCAGCCCCACCAGCACCCGCCCGCTCCTGAGACGGGACCCAGCCGAGGCCCTGCACCACACTGGCCTCCAGTGGCCTGCTGGGGAATCCACACAGAGGCGCCATGGCTCTGGGCAGGTGGGCCGGCCCCTCCGTGCCTCAGTTTCCCCATCTGTGACAGGGAGGTGGCATGACAAAGCTCTGTGGCCAGTGGGGATTCATCAAAGCTGAGGGTCCAGTGTGGGCCACACCCCGGTGATCCCCCGTTGTGCTCCTGCTCCAGGACCCCGCGGCAGGCTGGGCCCAGAAGCTTCCTAGGGACACCTGGTGACTTCGGTCCTCTGCAGGTGAGGCTGTGTCACTCTGGTTAGGAGATGAGGCTCCTCCCCGCTCCGCATAGGAGGAAGAGCGCTGGGGAGGCAGAGCAGAGCAGGCCGGGCAGCGCCCAGGACTCCGCAGAGGCGAGGGCCCCGGAGAGCGCTTTACCAGGGGGGAGTAACTCCTAATGGTGCATTACTCCCTCGCAGACGGCAGGGACGCAGGTAGCCGGCGTGGAGCCATCTCCCACCCGGCTGCACGCGGAGGATTCCAGGGAGGGCCCCGCGATGATAAGTAGGCTAAGTAGCTGATAATAGAAGAGATGATGGAGATGTTAAGAGCTTGATACAATCATTCTACCACGTGTGCAAGCGTCAAAACAACACGCCTCGATTGCTGGTCGGCTAAAAGTACCAGCATTTGCTGGGCATGGTGGCACATGCCGGTAATCCCAGCACTCTGGGAGGCTGAGGCAGGAGGATCACAAATTTGAGCCCAGCCTGGGTGATGGAGTGAGACCCTGTCTCAAAATTAAAAAATAAAAACGTAGCTAAGGGTGAATATTGTAATCCAAATATTGTAATCCCTTTCCCAGTCCTCTTCACAATCCAGAAAGCTATATTTGTAATCCCACTGAAATGTAATGGGAATCCTGGCAAGTTAACTCCAGACTACTACCTCCAATGCAACCCTTGGCGAGAGGAAAGACACCGAGACAGTCAAAGTATTGGGCAGCCTAGGGGTGCTAAGTCCGACCCCAGGGAGGCTCCGAGGCCTCCCCCAGAGTTTATTATCTGGTGAAGAAGGGGGTGGCTCCTTGACGAGTGACAGTGAGGATGGCGAGCATTACACCAGCAAGGTGAGCTGAGCTGGCCGGGCGGCGAGCGAGCACCCCTGTGATACGCAGGGAGAGAGAGACGCAGAAGGACCGGGCTGCATAACCCCACGGGGACGGCGTAAGCATGGATCCAGGAGGCTGCTGCTTCAGTGTCTGATGTGTAGACTTTTGTACCCTGGGAAGTCACAGCCTCTTATTTTGAGGCTCTTGGCTGGGAACACAGTGCAAAATTTGGCCTTAAAGATCACTTATCAGTACCTTAGCTGGCCTTATTTGCACAGCTTAGAGCCAATTGACGGGAGAGGAAAATAGCACAGCCAGCCCCGTGCATATCAGTACATGGAGACCGGGCCTGGTTTAAATAATGAGGAAGTGATAGTTCTGCATTCTAGGGGAGCCGTCCATGAGTCTTCTACAAGTCCCCAGTGCTGCAATAATAATAATAATAATAATTTGAAAATTAAATTTGGGGGGTATTGTTTTGTTTTTTTGATCAGGGTACTGGCTATGCAGTTCAGGCCAGCTTTGCACTCACTATGTAGCCCAGACTGGCCTCAAGCTTGCAGCAATCCTCCTGCCTCAGCCTCCTGAGTTCTTGGGATCACAGGTGTGTGCCATCGCATCTGGCTGAAAATTAAATTTTAGAAAGAAAAAGGAATTCGAGAGCGGGCCTCGTTCTAGGGGTCACACTGAGCCTGCTCACTGGAAACCACAGACGGTGCAGCTTGCCAGCGGCACGGTGCTGGGCAGTAAACGTGACGGGCGCGCTCTGGGAGCTGCTCCGCGCTGCACTCCGAAGCTGGGGAGACCCAAGGGTCGCCCTGCCTGGTCTCCCCGCTACTCCTGCACAGCGAGCCGAGCCCAGGGCCCCGGGTTCCGGACGCAGCTCAGGGAAGAGAAAAGCGAGGCCGTGCAGCCGCTTGTTCCAGGCGACCTTGGTGGGCTCTGGCCTCTCTGGAGTGGGGACAGGGACAGCGGTTACCTGGGGTCCTCCCGGCGGGCGCCCGGGGCACCCAGCTTCATCCCCCCACCGTCGGAGCTCCGCGCGGCAGGGAGCGCGCTCCCGGGAAACGGCCACTAGGTGGCAGCACAACCCCAGCGATGCCCTCGGCTCCCTCCCCGCTGCACCCGCTCCTGCCCCTGCCCCGCGGGGGCCCAGCCCAGCCCCCCATCCTCCCACCCCCGGACAGGTGGAGGCGGCTGGCCCCTCGGGTGGAGAGAGCCGCCGCCCCCCACGCCTGCTGGGGCAGGGATGTGGAGCCACTGGCGGCCCCAACCCGGGCCCCAGGGGTGGGGACAGCAAAGG
>RJWM01043791.1:0-13617 GCA_004363535.1 Dasyprocta punctata | reverse complement strand
GAGCCACCCAATAGGATGAAGGTGACATGGCCCCCAAAGCAGGTTTGTTCTGCAATCCGTGGGTACATGGACCACTGTGTCCCTCCTACCTTGAAGGGCATGTCTGGGTCTAACAGCGAAGAGCTGCAAGGTCCAGGCTGTTGAGTGTCCTTTCCTCCTCTACATGGGAGCTAATTTCTCTCTCCTCTCCACATGCTTGCTTATTTTTCCTAACCCTATTGTGATGGTTAGCTGATTGTCAAATCTGAGTGAGCACTGAATGGTATTACTATTGTTCTGGGTGTGGCTGAAGGGATTCATTGCAGACAGAAGGTTGTTGCCTGAAAGGAGTGGAAGGGAAACTAAGAAGGACGTTGCTTCTGTTCTTTCGGAGGCGCTCCCGTCCTCATCTTCTCCTTGGCTGTCATCTCCTGGATTCCTGAAACAGATTCCCATGGGACACTTCAGCGAGCTCCAGGGTTTTGAATGGAGCCTTTGAATCTCCAGTGCATAGCTAGCCCTCTTGCATGCTTCCATAACTGACTTTGCTGGCCATCGTTATAGGCCAATCTTGTAAATTCTTACATATATGTATAACTTGCATTAATTGTGCATTAAAATTTGCATTAAATATATGTGTACAACTTTTATTAAATTTTTTTAGTAAGCACTACACTGAATCACCTTCTCAAAGATGGAAGATTCTTCCCTAGACTCTTTCCTAAATTTTATGAAAGCAGTAAAGTGCTCATAGAATTTTAGTTTATCTTTCTACTTCCAAACAAGGAGCTTAGAGGTTCTAGTTTGGTGAACAGCTGGACTGTCTGTGACAGGGAGAGAACCTCACATGCCAACCTGGTCACTAAATCCACGTGGGTATCTCATATGACACACAGCTCACTTCACCAGGGTGGGACATAGTTTCTATTGGACTGGAGACTGTGAACTACAACTGTTTTCCCTCAACCCACCTGTTCAGAAAGAACAGACATTTTAAAATGATGGGGGACAGGGTCTATGAAAACATCCTACTCTGCTGGGTGTGGTGTCACACACCTATAGTCCCAGCACTTGGGAGGCTGAGGCAGGAGGATTACTATGAGTTCAAGGTCAACCTCAATTACATAGCAAGAGCTTGCATCAAAAACAAACAAATCCTATTCTACAAGGTGGACGAAAATTCCTCAAATTTATAGTGATTTTAAGAAAAGTCCTTATTCACTGTTATTGATAGTTCTTGAATCTGCCCTTGGGACAGTCTTCCCTGCTCATTGTCTTTTTTCAGTCTTAAGTAAAAAGGGTCTTCAGGGGAATGACAATTTTAGAGCCTTATATGTTTCATAGCTCACTTCCTATTTATGGAAAATAGGAGCCCAAAAATGGTCTTCAATTTAAGACTGTACAAGTCTTCTTAAATTTGAATATGTGGCTATTTATGAATTATAGTCATTTGTTCTATCACTCACAGAGGCATACATTGTAAATTTCTTTGTATGATTTCAGATTTGCGTATTTTTTAAAAAACTTAGAGTGGAGCCTTATCAAGATCAGTTTTCCTGGTTTTAGTTAAAGAATTAGATTGACTTAAGATTATTATTTGATTAATACTGAAAATATTTTAAATACTGATGGGTTACAATATGGCTTATAATCAGATAGAAAGAAAGCATGTATTCTATAGCCTTACTTCATCCTAACATGAATAAAATAACATGAGTGTATCCATTTTAAGATAGAACATTTTCTTAGTTACTTTCTCATTATTGGGACAAAATACCTGACAACCACAAGTCAAAGGAGGAAAAGTATAAGAGGGGAAGTAATGAATTAGAAATTTACAGTGACTTAGAACATACATGTGATGTTGGCTCAAGATCACATAACTTGCAAGAACCAGAATGGGATAGTTTCTGGAGTTTTAGCTTCTCTTTAAAAAAAAAAAGTTAATTATTTCTCTTTATCCTGTGGTCTTGCCAGTTATTCAAATAACTATACAAGGTGTAGAAGTGGAGCATGAAGGTAAAATCTTGACCATTTCATATTAGGACAAAATAGAAAACAGTTTCAAGCTAGTACTCAAGCAAATAATAGAGAACAGAACACAAATGAAAGCAGATGAGAGATAGAGGCCAATCCATTGTTATGGTTTATACACTGTGTCAACTTGAGAAGTCTAGAAACTTAGTTAAGTAACTCAGCAGATGTACACCCTGGGGTGTAGAGCACAGTTACTTGTTCACTGTGTCAATTTGAGAAAGTCAGAAGTTTAACTGAGAGACTTAGCAAGGTGCCAGAGTTCTTACTTTGTAAATATCCTTATCCTGTGCAAAGGAAAGCAAGGAGATTTTTGGGTGCTACACCCACTCTGGAGGGGTAGATGTTCTGTGTACAATATAAGGGAAAAAAAGAGGCTTGCTCTTGCCCCCTGTTTTGCTCTGGCTGCTGCCTTGAGGTGTTGTCCCAGTGTCATGCCACCCTGCCTTGGAACCAACTGATTATGGACTGAAACCTCCAAAAACTGTAAGCTAAATAAACCTTTCCTTCCCTAATTTTGGGTGTCAGGTATTTTGTCTCAGCAATGAGGAAAAAGTAACTAAGACAGAGGCCAATCCAAGCCATGATTAGGTATTTATTCATATTGTCCTGTAGTTTACCCATTTCCTAATTCTACATCTATAATATAAACTTAGAAAAAGAATTGTCTGTAAATTCTCCTATTGTGCAACAGGATTCCTACTCCAATAATTGTGGTGCAGTCTTAGCCGGATGCAGAAAACCTAAGAATGAACCAAGGGGAAAAAACAGCAGACAGGAAGCAGGCTCCTTGGGACAACAGAGGCACAAGATATGTGCAGTTATTACATAAACTACTGAAATTCATGCTGTTCTCATCCTCACTTGATGTTATAGTGATTAAAAAGTGACATAATTGACAGACAAGAAAATCAAATTAAATTTGCACTTAAACGCATATCTCCCCCTTTTATCATTCCTACTTCCTTCCATTTTGTGTTTTCAGTGAGACAATTGCACCAGTTTCTGGCTTCTTTTTGGCAAGTGTCCCAGCCACCTCTCAGGAGCCCCGTGTCAGGACCGCATCTGTGCCCCAGCTGCAGGTTTGGGGACAGCCCTCAGAGGCATAGAGATCACTGTGCACTTCCTGCACAGAAGTAGGTCCCTGAGTGGCTGGGTCTGGCAGCTGTGATGTGCAGGGAACTTTGCTGCTTTTTCTCATCCAACGTGGCAGTTATTTTTCCATGATTTTTCTTATCTCCACCTCTCTGTAACATCATCAAGAAGACAGGACCTGCACCATTCTGTCTATACCAGTGTAAGGTGTATAAAACTGTTGATGAATTGCAGTTTATGGTGAGATCTTCTTCCTCTCGGATCACCAGAGACTGACTCTGCTTCAGTTCTTGGCTGCCGACCCCTGTTCAAAAGGGCAGTGCAAAGGAAACATAGGAAACCCCCATAAGATCATCATGATCATAGCAGGATTGTGACTCGCTTCCTCCTCTCACATTCCCCAGGCAGTAACACCATCACATCAACCCAGAATACTGTTTTTGTTTGTTTGTCTGTTTTTAACATGTCCTAGTTCTCAAAAGGCCTCCCAAGACAGGAGACGACTCAGTGCCTGCCCTTGGCAAGCTGTCATCATCTCACAACTCCCAGATGAAGCCCAGACTCACAGACTGCCTGCAACCCCAGCATCCCCAAGAGTACGGGCAGGACGGTCTCCATCTCTTGGCTCCTCTGCAGGGACACTGAATCTGAGTTTCCTGAGAGGCTTCCCCAGGAGAAATTTCTTGAGCTCATTGGTCCAGGAGGCTGCACCAATCAGAGACTATCTTGAGTGCCTCTTTGTCAGCACTGCCTGACCTCACTCCAATACTTTGTAGTTAAAGACTGCCACCCTTTGCCTAGATAGAGAAATGTTGAGTAATGGATGACTTTTCTCGAGTTAATTTATACACATATATACAAATGTATTATACATATATATATATATATATATATATATATATAGAGAGAGAGAGAGAGAGAGAGATAAATTCAACTTACTATGAAAATAAAAAATATTCAGTTACACTGTCAGGCTTGAGAAAGAATCCTCTTTATAATTAAGAGAAAGTGTAAAGTTCTGTCCTCTATACTACAAAATAATTGTGCTTCATTTGGTTCTATGTGTTATTTCAGTTCTTTTTTTTAGAAAATTACTTTATTAAGGCATATTTGACATATAATATATATATTTAATAAATAAAACTTGATAATTTCTGACGTAGGCATACAAATGTGAAATCACCATCACAATCTAGACAATGAACATCTACATCCCCCAAAAGTTCCATCCAAACCCTGTCCCTGTGCTCCTTTCTAATCTCTTCTGTTAACCACCCCCCGCCACAATTCCAAGACAATTTCCCCTTTCTCAGTTTTTATCAAATTCCTGCCACTTACACAATTTATTTATCGTGTTTTATTTCCTTAAATGTCAAACAGGAGTAATGAAATTCATCTGACAGATTTGTTGTGATGATTACAAGATGTGATGTATCACGTGAAACATGGTCTATAAGTATCACAGAAAGCCGCTTGATGGATGTTATAACTGAAGCTGAAATCTGTGTTCCAGAAACTTCTTTTTATGGGTCCCATTTGATCCAGGGCCCATCTTTTGTTGTCAGCTTGGTCCTTCAGATGTCTGAAGATAACAGCAATATTCATCTGAGTGCACTCAACATTTTCATAGTTGTTTGCTAGTGCCTGTTAATTTTACAAAATATTGGGTTTCAATGTTTAAACTATATTTCGCCCATCTCTCCATTCATTAACAACCCTTGTACCTGCCTCTCCTCCCCCATATTCCTTTTTCTTGTTTAGTAATAGATTCCTCTCCTTGTTTCATGTCATTCTTTTAGGCTCCACATATTAGGTAGAGCATGTGATCTTTTCTGAGTTTGGCTTATTTCACTTAACATGATGATCTCCACTTGTGTCTCTTTTCCTGCAAATGACTTGTCATGTTCCCTATGTCTAGATAATCCTCCATTGTGTGCATATGCCACACTTTTTTTAACCATTCTTCTGGTGATGTATCCCAAGACTGGTTCCATATCTAAACTATTCTGAATTGTGCAGGTATCCCTATAGTATGCTGACTTTAATTCATTTGAGAGTATACCATGGAGAGATATAGCTAGAAAAATGGTCCTTCTGTTTTTTAGTTTTTTGATGGATTTCCATAGTGACTATAGTAATTTACAGTTCCACCAGCAGAGTACAAGTGTTCCTTTCCCCTCACTTCCTCACCTGCATTTATCATTTTTCATATTCTTGATAATAGTCATTCTGACAGGAATAGAAATTCAGTGAAATTTTCATTTTCATTTACTTAATGGCTAAAGATGTTGAATATTTTAATGTATTTGTTGGCCAATTATACCAGTTCTTTTGAGAAGTGTCTATTTGATCCATTTGCCTATTTATTAATTTTTTGATGCTAAGATTTTGAGTGACTTACATATTTTAGAAATCACTCTTCTGTTCAGACAATAGCTGACAAAACAATTTCCCCCATTCTATAGGCTTTTTCTTCACTTGTTTAGTTGTTCCCCTTATTTTGCAAGAATTTTAAATGTGTTCCAATTGTTGATTCTTGATATTTTATTCTGTGCTATTAAAATCATATTCAGAATATTTTTGTCTGTATATATAGATTTAACCAACCGCAAAACTTGGTCAAAAAATTACCATAATTACTATTATGCTAAAAAGCAGGTAAAATGGTGAAAGCGAGTATCTGTAACACATACAGCAAAAATAATTTCATCACTATCTAACATTGCCATGATCAGTGTGATGGAAGAAGATAAAGTTTGAATCAGACTAAAATCTAGGTCATCCAAGACTCAGGTCTCCCACATTGAAGCCTAGAACACACTGGTGTCTCTAGCTTCTTCTAGGTGAACATTGTTCGATGTGTCTGCTCTTGAGTCAGGCACCAGTGAATTTCATGGTACTCAGTCCTAACGCATATGGAAATCTCATGTATTTTTTTCGCTGATAGCCCATTTCCAGGAGTGGTATACATTCAGGAATAAGGGGGAAAAAAGGAGAATGAAAAGATGAAAAGAGATTTGGAGAAGAAAATGAAATGACGTCATTTGATGATAGAGGTAGAAATAAACGTGAAAGTAGTTATATGGCTCTTCTCAAAAGCTATTAGCAAAGAAATGGGAAGGAAGGCCTAGAGCTGTAACTCAGTGGTAGAGCACTTTTCTAGCATGAATGAGATCTTGACATTGATCCTCAGCACAGAAAAATTTTTTTGTAAATAAACTTAATTCAGGAAAAAATAAAGAAATGGAAAGAAATTTTTAAAATTACCCCTTCCTCTTCACTGCAGTAACTATGGTTCTTTATTTACTACAGCTATAAATATTTGGTCATTTAAAATTGACCTCTGTATTCTTCCTTCCTTTATTTCTTTCTTTCTTTCTTTCTTTCTTTCTTTCTTTCTTCCTTCCTTCTTTCCTTCCTTCCTTCCTTCCTTCTTTCCTTCCTTCCTTCCTTTCCTTCCTTCCTTCCTTCCTTCCTTCCTTCCTTCCTTCCTTCCTTCTTTCTTTTCTTTCTTTCTTTGCAAAACTCTGAGTATTGAATCAAAGACCATACTCCATGACGATCAAGTGCTCTACCACTGAGCTACATCAGTCCAACTAAGACATTTTTTTAGATGGGGCCTTCCTATGCTTCCTAGGCTGGCCTCAAGATGGTGGGTTCTCATGTTCTTCCCTCATTTCTCCAAATAGCTGGGACTATAAATATTTGCCACAACACCCAGATCTCTTTATTTTCATGGGATCTCAGATATTTGTTTTGGAAAAGTGCTTTGAAGCTGTGAAGACGCTCAAGAATCCACTATAAAGTGGGAAATGGAAAGTGGGATAATTGTAAGTACAACTCATATATACTTCTCCTCCCCCTAGAAGGAGGGAACTTGCATTTGAAACTGTGACAGCCCCTTATGGTGAACTGGGAATGAACACAGCAGTTTTTCAAGTGTGTTTTCAGTTCTTCAGATTTTTTTTTATGGAAAAAAGGTAAAACAAAATTTCATAACAAAATAATTTGAGAATAGCAGTAGTTAATACATTACATGTTGTTACCTTTAAAGTAGTTGCTTAGGGTACAAGTTATAGGCATAAAAATTTCTCTAATCAATATTAGCATGAACCTTCCTTTTTAATGAAGAAGCACCGAAGTATAACTGACCTGCATTTTTTTTCCCATTTCCCTACAGTCCTTTCCCCTTTTACCCATCCTAGTTCCTTTTTCCTTTTGAATGATTTATTCCCATTTCACAATATCTATTGTACATTTTAGAATTTATTTACTCTTTCATGCACCAGAGAGATAGTCCAATGTTTACACATGTGAGTCTGATTTATTTCATATATGAGTGTGGTCTCAAGTTGCATCCATTTACTTATAAAAGTCTCACGTTTATCCTTCTTCATGGCTGAGTAGTACACCACTTATAAAAATACCACATCTTTTTCATTCATTCCTTGGTTAATGAGCATTTGGATTGTTTACAAGATTTAGCTATTACAAATTGTGCTGCTATAAATATGGGTGCACATATATCGCTGTGGTATGCTCTTTTTAATTATTCTGGGAAGATACACAGAAGGGGAATGGTTGGGTTGACTCAGTCTAATAAAGGAAGTAAAGAATTTCTATATTGAAAATTATACTACTCTAAAAATGGAGATGCAAGGGAATATGAGAAAATGTGAAGATACCCTTGCTCATGAATAGGAAAAACCAACATAGTGAAAATGGCTATACCCCCAGAATTCTTATCCAGATTTAAAGCAATCAAAATACTATTAGCATACCTCACAGAACTAGAGAAAATATTCCTAAAATTCATCTTGAACCAGAAGGGATCTAGAATATCAAAGGCAATCCTGGGAAGCAAAGGTAAGGCAGGAGGCATCACAATGCTTGACTTGAAATTATACTACAAAGATACTGTGATAAAATCAGCATGGTATTGGCAAAAAAGAAACTCCAAACAAACAAACAAACAACAGACCTGAGGACCAGTGAAACAGATTAGAAGGTGCAGGTACAACTGCAAACACACTCAGCCACCTTATGGTTGACAAAGGAGCCAAACATGTTCACTGGAAGAAAGATAATCTCATTAATAAATGGTGCTAGAAAAACTGGCTCTCTGTATGCCAAAGTCTAAAACTAGACCCATGTCTATCACCATACACTAAATTAAAATCAAAATAAAACAAAGTTCTAAATATTAAAGCAGAAACGCTAAATCTACTGGAAGATAAAGTAGCTAGAAATGTTGAAAACATAGATGTAGGTAGAGAGTTCATGAACAAAAGCCAGACTGCATAGGAAGTACTCCAAAGAATCAATAATTGGGATCTTACCTTATTAAAAACTTTTACACAGCAAGAGAAATCAACATAGTGAAACAATAACCCACAGAATGGGAAAAAATGTTAGCTGATTGTTCTCAAAGGGCTTCTATCTAGAACATATAAAGAAATGAAAAAACTCAGATCACTAAATTCTAAGACCCAGTCCAAAAATAGGCATTGAGATGAATATACAGTTCTCAGATGAAGACATACAAATGGCAAATAAATATATAAAAAAATGTTCAGCGTCACTAGGCATTCAATAGATGCAAATTAAAACAACACTGAGATTCCATCTCACCACAGAAAGAATGGCAAACATCAAAAAATAAACTAATAACTAATGCGGGGGGGGAGCTGTGGGGAAAAAGGAACCCTTGTCCACTGTTGGTGGGAGAGTAGACTGTTACACCTACTGTGGAAGTCAGTGTGGAGATTCCTCGAAAAACTAGGATTAAAGGTTCCATTCCTAGGTATTTTTGATTGGCATCCTTCCTGTGGTGGCAAGCCTCAAAGAAGAGTTCCCTACCATAGTATTTTAAGATCAAATTATTTTGTCACTTTGTGTAGTTAATATTCTGTGATATTTTCTCGATTTTTGAATTCCATTTTTAAACCACTTTTGATGGTTTCTTCCTATGTTCGAAGGCAGTTCTAAGCACATGTTATTTATTTGCATAGTGTAAGGTTTTGTATAAGCAATCTTACTAAGCGTGAGTACTAGTTACTGTCCCTACCAAAGAAGACAAAACTGTCAATGCTCACAATACACTGAGAAATGACATTTTGGCACCTCTGTCTCTAGGAAAATTTGTCTTCCTCTAAGCCTGGAGTTCCATATGATTCAGTTTTATGTGAAACTCCACCTATAATTACTAAATATTGAACAAGCAAGTGTATCAGACAGACAATTGGTATGGTGTGGAGCATTGGGAAATTTGTACAATTTCTGTTATGATTAACTTAGATTTCTGGTTTTCTTGCAAATGTTATATATATAACATTTGCCCTGGGCTCAACTGTAATAGAAGATTTCCTTTAAGATGAGATACTGCCATGGTTCCATTAGACAGTCCTGAAATAAGATGCTCAACTATTTCTTTCCTCTCACCCTCTCTTTTCTACCTTGCTCAATGGTAAGCAGATGAATTGTGTCTTATTTGCATTCTTCATTGATGAGACAAAATGTCTGACACCCAAAATTAAAAGAGGGAAGGTTTGTTATAGCTCGTAGTTTGTAAGAGTTTCAGTCCATATTTGAGTGGCGTGGCAGACTGGTGTGGCAGAGGAGCGCTGCAGAGGAGAAGCAGTTTATGGCAAGCAGAAGGCAGCAAGTAGCAAAATAGCAAAACATCAGCAGGAATCTCCCTCATCCAGGCTACCAAGCTTCTGGGTGATGCCACCCACACCCAGGGGGACCTTCTCATTATCCACACCTAGAACTACGCTAAACTAACCATTGAACTAATTTAGTAACCGTGCACCCTTAACCCTAGCATCACACCCTTAATCCCAGCATCACACAACCTAGACCCAACCACCTCTGAAAAGCCCCACCTTAAACTGTATGAGGTTTTGGGGGAGACCACATCTAGATACAAACCATAACAAATGGATAAAAAAGTGTATTATTTGCACACAATGAAGTGCTATTTTGCCATAAAGATAAATTTGAGTCATTTGTAGGAAAATGGATGTGTTTTGAGATTATAAAGTTAAGTGAAATAAATCACACACAAGCTTAGGTATCACATGGTTACTCTTTTATGAGAAACTTAGAGCAAAAATAAAAAACAAAATAAAAGATAGACTATAGGAAGTAGGGAGGTAGGTTTTTTTCAAAGCAGAACGTGATCAAAGTGAGGAGAGAGGGAGGGAGAAAAGGAAAAGGGAATAAAAAAGAAATTTGGGATGTATTATGTGCATGCACGAACTCCACACAAGGAATGTAAACATTATGTATTCCAAACATGTGCAGAAAAAAAGGATAGGGACCAAGATATAGGTGAAAGGGGGAAGGAGAGAAGGGATAGGGGATGAAATAAAGGAATTAAAATGTGTAATGTACATACACCAACTTCCCACAGGAATGTAAACATTACATACTACACATAATATACTTAGAAAATAAAAGAAAAATGCATGTAGCACTCCATTTTCTGTTGTAACACTGTAGCTTTTGAAGTATAGGTGAAGTGTCAATCTATTCCCTAATTACAGCATCCTGTTATGAATAGGCATGATACAGGATGGCAGCCATTAAAGTGAAAAATGTCCATTGTAACTGAGATTTAAATAACTGCATTTGAATAATTTATATATCCGATTAAATATGACAAAAATTAGAAAATCTGATTTATTGCCTTAAGATATTATAAGCAACTTTGTTAAAAACAGAGATACAAAGTAGCTCGATTCATTATTCATACACATTGAATATTTTTTGAAATTGAAATGAAATGATTCAAGTCTGTCTTTCTGTACACCCTTTTAGAAAAGAGCAATATCTGTCATATGCTCTGCATTTTAGCTTGTGTCTGTGGCTGCAACTTTGAGTTTGAGTACAGATCTAGCAGGCCTGGAGCAACTGCTGCCCACAGTGAAGTAGCTGAATCTGGATTAAGAACCTGAGCTACATAGGAACTAACCACACTATACACTATGTATGTAAGTATGGACTTCAATTTCATATCTGCTTTTCTTTCTTACTTACATGCACTGTAAACAGGATCTTGGAATTTTCCCTGCCTGAACCAATGTTAGCACAATAGGAAGCAGAAGAAACACCACTCATGAGACTGGTACGCTCTTGTTTCTGGATATGGAGGGATCAAAGAATTTAATCCACTTTGAGTTCTCAGTTTTAAATTCATGTTCAGGAAGATGGAATAGACTGAGAAAACTGGTCAATCTATAGGCTCCACCTTGTAGTTACATCATCTCCATGAGGACCCTTAGGTGAACCAGGCTGAGCAAATCTGTATGGTAACCCTGTTCTGTTCAGAAGTGTCTTCAGCACCTCCAGAGTGGCTGTCCACAGAAGGCCACATGTAATGTGATTTGCAGAGACTTCCCCATGATTCCTGAACATTGTCTTCAGTTTTCTCTAACTCTGAAAAATCTTTGAATTCAGAAAATTACCCTCTGAGAAACAAGTTCCAGAGATTCGTCTGCAAATGTATGTACATACAAAGAAAATCAGGGAGAAAGACAAAAAGAGAGAGAGGAGAGAGAAATGTCTGCGGATGATAAGCAAGCTCTTCTATGCGTCAGTGATTAAGAAATATGTGTTAAAATCATAAATTTGGGGGTTGATTCCTTTTCAAAAGTGTTCATGTCTGGTTGACATCTTCTGTTGGAAGGTATGGAAGTTGATAGTTATGGTGTGGCTCTTGCATCTAGGATGTTTGAGTATGAACTCTATTTGTTCACAAAGTTAGTGATCCTGAGAAAGTTATTGATTTTCCAAAACCAGTTTCCTCTCCTAAAATATGCATTATTCTAACAGATACGTTAGAGTTTCTGGACTATTAAATTTATGCACATAGAACAGGTGAAAGTATAGATTTTCAAAAAAATTTAGACATTTTTACTATTAATACTGGCAATTTCCTTGCTTCTTCCTTTATCAGATAGAAATTTATTAGAAATTTGACGGTTAATAATTTTAGATTTACATGCAGTTTTAAGAATTCATTGGGAGAGTGAAGCAGTGATGAGAAGAGATGCTGACCTAAATGATTTTTTATAAATGAGTGGAGTTTGTAAATCTAAAGGTAAAGGATACTTAGAATACATAATCAGGGTATTCTAGATGGTGAAACTGTTTCCCATGGGGGAATAAGTTAATAATTCTGATACCTGCTATACACATTTCCTGCAAAAAAGTTATTATGTAAGTGAATGGCAGGAGCCAGTTTTCTCTGTGTGGTAATGATTTAAATTTGGGTATATCAGTAAGAAGTGAGATTTAACTTAACCTAGATACAAATGATTATGTTACACATACAATTATTTACAGGTGTATGAATATACACATTAGTATTCACACATAGACTTCTTTGCCAACACATCTGTCAGTTGAAAGAGCTTAAAATGGCTGGGCCCAATAAATGTAATAAACACACCAAGACCCATAAGTTTGTGCCTAACTCAGCACAGTCCTCTACTAAAGAAACAAATGACCTTGGAAAAATGGCCAGAAACAGGAGCTGAAAACACAAACTAAGCCACCAGAATTTGTAGTATCATAGAGTAAAAAAGCATTAATAACGAGTACATGTGTATGCACACCTGCCCACCCACTGACTCACACAGACACTGATAGGCGCATGTCACAGGGGTTCTGAAGTCAGATGCAATGAATCTCAATGGCCAAAGCTCAGAAAGTATGAGAAAGAAAGAAGTTCATAGTAATGCAAACTAAATGACTGAATAAATTAATAAATGGGAGAAAACAGAACAAATAAATTTCTCCTACAGAAAAGTCCTACACCTATAAACACTCCACCTTCAAGATGGAGCAATATACGCCCCTATTGCATAAGTGTAAATACAGCTCTTTTCCATAGAGTACAGTATGAAAAAGAATGGGAGAGTACCTTTAAAGGGAGAATCTTGGAAAACTGTATTTTAGCCAAATGATCAACTTCAACATCAAAAGTCTTAAATCATACTGACAACGTGTACTCTTGATATGTGTGACAAAAATAGCTCTCTACTTCCGTGAAACCATAATCTCAGTCTAAACATTAAACAAAACATCAGATAAATTTCAGTAGAAAGATATACTAAAGTGAACCTGTGTTATATTCTTCAATACTGTCAAAACTGCTAGTGTGAAGTGCAGCCTAAGGAGACATGATAACTAAAAGCAATATGATCCTGGAAAAGAAAATGTACATTAGGTAAAAATTAAGGAAATTTGAATGAAATATTACTTTTAGTTATAATGTATTAATATTGATTCATTAATTCTCACAAATATGACAAATGATATGTTAGCAATCAGGGGAACTAGAAGAATTTATGTGAATGGAGTAAATGTAAAACTTCACATTCTTTTTTTTTTTTTTTTTTTTTTGGTACTGGGGATTGAACTCATGACGTTGCACTTGCCAGCCAGGTGCTTACACCACTGAGCTAAATCCCTGGCCCACTCTTTTCTTATTTTATTATA